>JAVQJD010031291.1:0-166181 GCA_036023655.1 Nannoperca australis | reverse complement strand
CACACACACACACACACACACACACACACACACACACACACACACACACACACACACACACACACACACACACACACACACACACACACACACAGAAGAGTTGCTGCAGAGTTTCACTGGGAGAGGACGACACGCTGAGGCTCAGAGACCTGGCTGCTCGCATTTAAGACTCATCCCACACAAACCAGTAGGCAGTGCGGCGGCGAGGACATGATACCCAGCTCGCCAACACTTCCAAGTTGTGTTTGTGGGAGTCCCAGGCAGAATTGGGCCCTGAAGCAGCTTTAATAAATCAGCTGGATAACTGCAGTGAATAATACCTCAAACAGCTGCTTCAGCTCGTGCTCCACGTTGAGGGTTGCGCTGAGTAAAGTTGTCTATTAAATTACTAATCCTGCTTTGCAAGACAGTTGCTGAAAACAAATTACAACTAAATATTATATTACAGCTATTTGCTGTCATATATTAGTGGAAGTTTAGGACACTTCAAAGGCCTTTTAATGCACTCACGGTGTCATGCTTTTTTAACCATTAAGGTACTGGTCCAGGAGGAAACATAACTTATTCCACCACCTTAAAAGCTGAGGAATGTACAAAGACATTTGAAACGGGTAATATTATCTCCCCATGAAATCTGTTGCTAGCACTTCACAAACATCCAGGTTTTGCCAGTCTGGCTCTCTGTGGCAGCATGAAGAGAACAAAACTGTATTCCTCTTTTCCTCCACATTTTGCACTGATAGTTCAAATATTAACGACTAAGTGTGGAAAAATTATACAATATGGTGAAGAAATACTTTTTCTATTATAAAACACCTGTATTACAACACAGGCGTATTCCCCAGTATGTGCCTGTCAGTTGCATTACCTACAGAAATGCTACCTATTTCACTTGAGTATCAGTATTACAGTGTGTCAAAGAGGCAAAAATGTGGTCCTTACCTGGAAAAGCCTTTCCCACACACAGAACATACATAGGGCTTGTGAACTCCCCCGTCATGAGAGCGAACGTGGTAGGTCATTCGGTCCTTCCTTTTAAAGCGTTGCTGGCAGATGGGGCACTCGAAAGGCTTCTCGTCTGAATGGGAAAGCTTGTGGCGATTCAAGTGGTAGACATCGCGAAAGGCCTTGCCACACATCTCACACCCGTGGTTTTTTTTGACGGGCTTGGCGGGTTTCTTGGTGACATTTTGCTGTGGCACATTGCCCATTGCGGATGATGTCATGATACTGGCTCCTGAGGAAACGGAGGTGGTGGCTGTGGAGAGGATCCCTGCTACCGTGGAGATGTAGGAAGGGTGGCCATTGTTCTCTCGTGCCATGGTGGATATCATGGGTACCATGGTGGGGGCCGTCTGAGTGGTCTTCTTCGGCCGTGAAACCATCTTGATACCGGTGTGGCTGGACTCATGGCGCCGCAGGTGGTAGCTGTCGCGGAAGGCCTTGTTGCAGTAGCCGCAGACAAAAGGTGTTTTACCTTTGTGTTCTTTTTTTATAACAGGCACTGGTGGTCGCACACCTCCTCCACTGGCCACGTGGTCTTTGAGGAGATCAGCGGCGCTGGTCGGGGGTTTCTGGTCTATTTGGATGGGCAGGATAGGCTTCTGGTCAATTTGTTCAGCTCCTGCATTAAGAAGTGGCAGCAGGCTGTTCTGCGCCACCTGGTGCTGGTGGTGGAGGGCTTCATTGGCCTGCTAATGAAAAAAACACACAGAGATAAATATGTGGTTGAGCCTTTATGAAATGAATTTGTTATCAAAATTGAATATGATCTTTAAGGCAATACAACAGCAATACTGAAGGGTGAACATTTTTTGTAACATGAAATTGTGCACTGTAAATCTCTATATAAAATACACACATAATGAATGTTGGGGGTTGTAGTTTCAAAACCGTAAGAATTCCACACTGTATCATTACTTTCCAAAGTCTGCATAAGAAAAACAACATGGGTTAGTGAGATGTTACAGAACACAAAATACAGGAACTGGATCTGTCATTAATGAGGGTGATGCAGCATGCCACTAATGCAAAAGAATCCAAATATACTGGATGAAAAATGATCCCATCGTGACAGTGCTGATTCATCATGTGACTGCAAAGCAAGCATACCACATTAGAGGCACAGCAGAGTTCAGTGCACAGAAGAGCAGGCCATTAGCTCAGCTAGGGAGCTCAGATAGAAGACATACTGAAGTAAAGGAGGAAAATATACACGCACACACACTACAGAAAAATACAGGTCACAAAACAATGTGGATCTCAGTGCCACAACTGCTTTCTGGGTATGTGACGTCCCACTTTGTGTTTTTGGGGGTTTTTACTTCCAAACCCACGTCCAGTACTCACACACCAATGGGATGAAGTAGCTGAGTACAATTAGCCCCTCACCAACATAAAACAAGATTTGTTTCAGCTCCAGCTAAAAATGACCCTGTACATTTTGTTGAGGCAGGTTTTTCACCGAGTTGGGGGAAACAGTTTTTGCTATATTGATACAATTCAAATGCAATCCTTCTTGTAGCTACCTTTAAATGTAACCATTTCTACAGTAAAGCTAGCACAAAGTAAAAGCTCTCCAGAAAAAAAAAAAAAGTATTATGGCTTTTATTGTGAACCAGTGGCAAGCTATTGGGGTTTGTCAGCTTAGGTTATAGGTAAATAGAGGTTAGAAGTCGATTACACAATTAATTACAGCGCTCAGATCAGTTTTTAACAAGTTAGTTATCCCTCTTATAAAAATAATAAGATCTCTGTTGTCCTAGGGACTAACCTGCCTACATCCATCAAAATTAATGCAAATACACTATTAGCAGGAATGGCTAATCACACATTTTCTACCAATTCAGTAGTTGGCTAAACTAAAGAGAAAAATGCTTCAATTTACTACTTCTGTTAAGGTTTTAGTGATAACTGGGCTCTTTTTTTAAAGACAGCATTTTCTTTCCATATCTAACAGATCCTAAAAATTGTATCCCGTTTTAGCGCTGTTGTTTTGGTGAACGGTCACAGTCAAGATAACCGTGTTGTCAACCACCAGCAAGAAAGAGCAAGGTGAAATGCTTGACCTTTCCCTTTGAGGTTCAATCATCCATCGAAGAAGGCCAGCCAAGAAAGGAGTTGCAAAAGAGGAGGCAGGGGACAGAAAAGAAAAATGAACCACACAATGTCCTCCTTATGTCATCTAGTCTATTGTGAACGACACAAATCTGAGTAGTGATGCCTCAGCAGGGGATCTTTGTATGCTCATCTTCATTGATTTGGCTCATCTATTCATGAGACAGGGACATTGTTTATCCACACACTACTCAACTAAACTAGCCGTCATTCCCTTATACGCAATGGGACCTGGGAACTCGCGGAAAATGCCATCAAGCCCACCCATCCATTTGTCTAAACACCTGCTCACACTTGCCACCTTCCAGGATTAGGCCTAGTCATCATCATGCCAGTCCGCTGGCACACCAGGGGCGGGGGGGGGGGTTATGTTTGGGTGGGTGTGTGGGGGTGGTACCAGCCGGGAAACCTCTTTGTGAACAGCAGACATAGCCACTAGTGCAGACAGTCCGCCTCTATACAGAGGTGCAGGGCCTGTAAGCTGCTGTGCCTTCATGCTGCTCTGACCATTTTGACACAAATGTGTTCTGACAACTGGGGCTGCACCCTCATAAATAACATCAAAATGGAGGGAGTGTCCTGATGGCTCCACGGGCCACTGTAGACTTGAATCGAGCTCATGGTCTGAGTCAGATTATGCACTGTCTTTCTGCAATCCTTTGTGTCACACTCAACAGCTGCTTGCCAAAATCAAATTTTTGGGGGACAAACAAAAACTTTTACTGATAAGAGAAAAATGGACGGAAGGAGGGGAGATTATTCTGCATAAACAAAACTCAAAACATAATATAATTATCTTTTTCTGGTACATGTAAATCCTTCTCCCCCCCAAGTTTATGAGTTTGTTCTAGGTTGTTCTTCACTTGTTTACAAGTTCTGAACTCGTTGGCTGCTAGTTTGCTGATTGACGTGAGTTCTTACAAAACATCACTGTTGTAATGTTTTCATAGCCTGTAAAGCTATACGAATACTGCGGGGATTCAGAGCCTTGCTTGTTGATGCTGTAGGTTGCAAGTAGATGTGTTTCAGTTCTGCTGTGAGCTAAATGCTTTAGAGGATTTTTGACATAAATTCTTTCACCTGGGCTTGAATTACATCTTGTAAGAGGACGATACAAGCCACTTCTAACTAACTCACCATGCCATCCTTCTCGCAAAAAGACACCACAACCAATAAGCCAAAACCTCTAGATGTGGTAGCATTTAATACAATATTAAAAAACAAACAGTTAAAAATAACAAGTGATAAATACAAACAGCTATGAGATGTAATGCAGTTTAAAAATCTATAAAACATGTATTACCTGGAAACACAAAGAGCCCTCTTGATTCAAGAACATTGCAAACATTTCTTAAATGTGGCCCCAAATCGGATTTTATAAGGAGAAACTTCGTCTGACAAAACACCCAGATGAAAGGTAACTGGTGAAGCGTGAACAAACATTTAAAATAGTAACTGACTAGCTGATATACAGCACATCTCTGTCACACATGTATTGCACAGACTAATCTGTTATGTTCTTGCATCACAGCTATGATGAAATTGCTTTTGAAGGACCCAAGAATGGCATTTCCTCCCCTGAATTAGGAAGACTGACTTTTATACAAAATGTGCAGTATACTGGCGTATAGAACAGAGATAGAGCCTGGACAAAAAGAAAAAAAACTCGCACTCCATCCTAGAACAATCAGAATGATTACATTATTGACCAATTTACCTCACTGCTTTACTGGTGTGCTTTGTTTTAATTACCTAAAAAACCCCAAGGCCGAAACTGAGACACAAACCTGAAACCATACCAAGCAAATTACTTTGTAACACTAAAAAAGGTTCACCTTTTGCCAGCATAACCACTGCAATACAAACACAGAGTGACCCATAATATAAATCTTGGCTTGCAGTAATATTCTCTAACATTCCATTGTTATAAGCTTTTGTTTGCTCAAAGACATTATAATTACAATTCTGAAAGGTAAATGGTTTTGCAGAAAAAGCACAGGTGTAATTGGTGTAATTAAAACACTGTAAGCTACCTGCACGGCGTCTAATGGCAGAAAGAGTAAGTGACTAGTTGGTAAACAAAGTTGAACATCAAGCAAGCCAAAGACCCAGATAACTGCCACTACACTGAATGTGAATATTTAAACTGTAATTTTGTATCATACACATTTGGCAAGTTGTTTACTGTACTAAGAAACAGATATACACCAACAAATCAACAAAATGGCTTCCAAAAGTAAGGTGCATCACCCACAGATGTCTTAAAACCATATGTATATAGTATATTATTAGTTAAGACGAGTCAATCTTTTTACACATTTAACATTTTCAGTGTAGTGTGTCCACCTTGAACAACACATCATTTTCTTTTAGACATTTGGGAACTGTCCAGCCAAATGCTTTGGTAAATTAGCCAAACGCCTCTGGGCTGAATGGATATGCAGCACTTTGTATACATTTTTTGTTATTATAATACAGTTTATTGAGGTTTTCTTGAGTGGCCTGAATGGAGTTTCAGGCACTGAAGGATTGGATTTTTACTTTCTCACTTTGGGGCACTCTTTACCAGTTTCCTGTTACTTCGCAATATTACTGGTGTATCCCAGCTTTACGACACATACTGGATCTTTTATATATTGCACATTTATTAAAAACAGGGATAATATATGATCACCTTTGAATTCACACCTCTTAATAAAATACCTGTCTATAAAAAGGTAAACGTGGAGAACTTTAAAACTGAAAATGCTACAAAGCATGATGTGCCAAATGATGGTAGTTGAAGGAAATATTGCTCTCCTTACATTAAGCGCCTGAATACTAACTGCACACAGATTTACATGAGACTGACACCGTAGCGGTGCGAGGTACATAATACATGCAGGGCCTCTGGCTAGATGCCAGATACTCCACAACAGGCCACACTGTCCATCTGCCTTTTTCATCAGGAAGAAATAGTGCTCAACCATGTGAGTAAGTGATCAGTCTCTGACAGCAGGGCAACACGTTACTAATACCACAAAAAAAGTGACGTATTCCAAAGGATGTGACACGCAACCTAACTTTATAACAAATATGATAAAAGCACCCCACGGTGAGTACATTATTGATCACTATCACCAACTCTTGCTTGCCTAATACCAAGAGGAACATAACTGGATAGGGCACTTTGGCTTGTGTAAAAGACCTTTATCCACACCTCTTAAACAAGAAACATTGAACTTCCTTAACATATTTATGATAGTTAAAGCTTCCCTGTGGCACTTCTACCAACTATCTTTTCAGCGACTGCTTCCATAGTGATTACGACAACCGTAGCCTGATGGAGATGGCACATGAGAACTTCAAGTTATACGTCTTTGATCTATTCCTCCTCTCTGCCATATTCCATCAGTGCTTCTGCTCCCTCGCAGCACCAGTTTGACACACTTTTATTAACCCATTGACTTAATCAATTTATCAGTACAGTAGATGCCGAGAAAACAGTGTACACAATGTTTGTCACCAAATATTAAATAAATATTAGCAAGGGGATAAAAGTACTACCAACAGGAACTCGTGATCTTTACCCGACTATGCTCTCAAATGGGCCCTCATACAGTCGCTCATATGAAGCTACAGTTAAAGAATAAACTTGAAAGCCAGCCACTTTATTTTGTGAATGCGACTGAAGTGCTGCAAAGTTGTTGTTGTTTTTTTAATCCCCATGAGGAGTTTGTCACATCCACTTGGACCGTAAGATAACAGATAACACACAGAAAGAATCCCCCTCAAGACTCGGAAATACGCCTGAGACAGATGGTGATATAGGAATCCGCGGCAAAACACGGAATCATTTGAAATACTCCTCTCCGTAAAAACTCGGGGTCTTACAGCAGGCTCAACGTTAGTTCTTTGAGGCTAGGTAAGGCCATCGGAATAAAACATTTCATTCATTTCATTTAACAATAGCCTTCCATTTTAGTAAACACTGAAACCCAGTAAACCGTGGCAGATATCACCCTGAACAGCAGCACTCTTTCTCTGGCACAAAATGGATTTATACATTGCGTTAGTGCCGTTGCTCATTTCAAATCTGCCTCTTCGTTGCTAGTGTTAGCTGATGTTGTGTGCATAGTTTGAATTCCTTTCCACCGCGGTCTTCCAGAATAAACAGCTAGTTAAACAGAGAGCTGTACGGCGCCGATAATAAAGTCATGTTAACGTTAGTTTCGCACGCTCATTAAGGCAGCCTCGCCCAAATGATGCTAAATTAGCTAACGAGTTTGATGAGGGCAGCCTAAACATCGTTAGCTAACTTGGCTAGTTAACTGTCGAACCGGCTGAGGCAAGCGGAAAGTTCACCGCGGACTTGCGAATCGCCGCTAGGAAATCTCCGCAGTTGATAATCTAAGTACACACTTATCCAATCGTACTAACGTGAATCGCTTTAAATCAAAATTATACATGGTATTATCCAGGTTGCAATGAAAATATTCGCCGGCGTTACATCTCATTACCCTACGTCGTCCGATCAAAGCCCTCAATCACAGGGAGAAAAACAGCTCTGTCTCGATTGTAACGGTGCAGTGGCGTCTCCAGCCTTACTTCAAATCATCCCGCATGTTTTGCTGGCTTCGACTTGGCAAACAAACTTAAAAAATCGCAAACGCTGTCGAGTTATTCAACACCCATTATCTAAGTATTCGTACAATAGGAAAACATGCCTCGTTGAGGAGAATTGATTTTTTGTTCTAGCGTCATTCCCAAGCCTCACAGCTGGAAGCCTGGATTCATATACCATTGTTTTGCTTGGTTACTTGATCCTGGCAATACTCGTTTAAAAACTGGTTTTACCGCTAAGATATGCGGTGCTCATATTTTTTATGGTTGTTTTACGAGCTATCCCAGTTTCCCTCCTAAAGAGTCAACTTACTTGAAAAAGAAACGTACTCCAGCTCGGCTCCATTTCCACACTTACTAATTCTGTAGGAAACCTGGTAGAAGCCTACAACAAAGCAACCAAACATGGCAGCTGAAACAACTTCCGGTAACCTCTAGGACTGAACCACTTTACATACTATGTAGGGGGGGTGTTAAATTTAGTTTTTTTTAAAGGATTAGTGTAATCGTTTATAGGACTCACATGCCATGGACAAGTAAATAAAGACGGCCAAAGTAAAAGTATTTTAAAGTATGTTTACAAGAGGTTATCTGAATCGTCCCTCTACTATGACAGAACTAATTTTATGTAGTTGGATTTGTAAAACACCCCTCTGGATGTTTTTTCGCAGTGTCTGCGAGGGGCATTTGTTATAGTCGACTACTGTCGCATGTGGTTGGGCTATGGTTGTGTTTTACTAACCCTCCATTCGTTTATACAAGAACGTAGGAATTGGACAGCGGTTTGTTCTGTATTACAAACATTTGACCTTATTCTTTCCCATAATGAAAAGTACGTGATTCAGTTTAAACGAAGCAACAAACAATCCGCGTGCTTAGCATTTTATTTTCATTCATGAGATGGGAATGAATGAAAACGACAGAGCCCATACATTGCACGAATTCCCTCCAGTGGACTAAAATAACACACTTTCAGTCTACTCCGTGATGATGAATACACCACTTAATTGAAATAAACTACGTGTTTGGCTCATTGTGTCTAACGGGATTATTTCCTGCAGAATTGGATATTTGTGCATTTTCCCCAGGGAATCCCCGAGGTGATGAATTGGCGTAACCCCATTTTTTTTGTCAGGTGACAATTAAGTCCTATGGATGAATAAGTCATTTCTAATGCTGTTTATGAGATGTTTATTAAGGTTATTGTCCCACAACATTTCTGACTTGCATCTTAAAGCTGCTGATTTGTAAAAAGTGCAAGTTGAGTAGAAAATATTGAAAATGGGAATTGACCCTTTCTGTTTCTCACCAGCATACAAACCATACCTTGTCAGCATTCTTTCTCCAAATGATGTATACACAATGATGAACTAACATGTAGTGGACTTAACCCTCAGAAATAATGGTAATCTTGGTTGCCTTGTATTATCCTGATGTTTTTGGACCTATCTTAACACAAATCAGACTTTAATTCAGTCATTTGATAGAAGGAAACGACTGTGAAATTTCATTAAATAACTGATATTTCCCATAGAGCATGGTAATAGGTCTTACCAGATGCAGGCAGGCAAAATTAGGAATACAGGATGCCTGTTTGTGGTTAAATGATACCTTCAACCTTGTAGACAGCCAAGAAAAAAGTCCAGAGCATCTGGAGTTACAAGAACAGTAGGTTATGCCAGATGACCTTCATAAGCAGTAACGGCTGTCCTAGAGGGTCAGATAACCAAGACACTTACGAATGTATATCATTCCAACATTTTACAATTCAAATCCAGCTAGGCACATGCTGTATGCAAGCTATCGCTTCCCTCATCCTTTCCTAATTCCATATTTAGAATTAAAATATCTTAGCAAACAAATAAAAAAATAAACCTTCCTATTGAGCTAACAATTAGCCTACGTGGACACAACAATCAGTTTCAAGGCAGCAAAAGAGTTCTGTTTAAAACTAATTACCTGGGTGTCGCCAAAGCAACAGGGCCCAGATTGCTTGGCAGCACAAGACAATGTACACACCCAAGTACATTTACTTACAACACAAGTAGCATGCCAAATAATGTTAAATTTGCATTATGACAGGAGGACCACTGTATAGCTAGATAAAGAGATCATGCTTATTATCCAGCCCATATGTGTAACATAGTATAGGCATATAGGCCTATATATTTGTGTAAGAGGAATTTCGTGCTATATTTTGCTTCAATATTTCACACATTTGTCAGTAGAGAGTGAGAAAATAATTATGTTTATCAATATATGATTTGAGAAATATTCTGGTAATTCTTAAAACTTTGATCATATGTGATGTGAAAATTGATTAACAGTGCTCTGATTTTTCACATTACATTTTGAAGGCCTGCAATGGGCTCTTGCTAAGTTATACTAAAATTCTCTGGTAAAACAAACTTGTATTTCAGTTCTAAAATGAAAGTGGACACAGATCCATGCTTGAATCAGTATTGTGCACTCTCTTTCCAGTATGTTCTTTGAACTCTCTGCTCACCCGTGAATGGCTGTTCAGTGAAGGTGCCCCCATTGTACATTTCAATCTTTGTCCCACTGTACATTGAAAGCCTTTATTCACATACAGCGCAATGAACGTTTCAGTTAGAGCTAGGGAATATGTGTGGTCAGCCCATTCTCTCCTCATCCAGCTCAAAAGACACGATAACATCCAGCAACAGGCTCCACTTGAAAATTTAGTTATGCAGGTTGCGTCCTCTGATATTTTTCCAACTTTGGATAAGGAAAACTCTCCAAAGGTAAGCTCCTCTAGGACAGGAGAACAAAATGAAATACATAGACATTTATTACATTTTAGCTTGTTTTCCATTATAATAAGATACATTTTAAGGTGTCTCGTTGAATGTGACTAGACTTTTTTTTATGAATATGAGAAACCAGGCAACTGGTCACATATCACATATCAACCACACATGATACAATAATTGTTGATTATAACTGAAGCAGTTTATTCTCTTGAAAAAAATCCACACTGAAAATTTTGACTAAAGGTCATGTAAGATTGTGATATACTAACATGACTCACTGAAAAAGCTATTTTATGATATTTACCATACATTTATTTGGGATATCTAGGACAATATTTTAATCTAGATAACATTTTATTTACACATGCAAATACATCTGGTTTTATGCACCTGCTTCCTTGGTAAAAAAAAAAAAAGTCTCCTTAGGAGTGCAACCACTTCAGTTTGATTATGAGTCAGTTACTGATAAAAAAAAAACCATCCTGTCTGACTAATGTCAATAGTCTTTTAACTATTGTGTTTCCACAGAAATGGGAGACTGGTCCATTCTTGGCCGCTTCCTAACGGAGGTGCAAAACCATTCCACAGTCATTGGCAAGATATGGCTGACGATGCTGCTCATCTTCCGCATTTTGCTTGTGGCCCTGGTGGGGGATGCTGTCTACAGTGATGAGCAGTCCAAGTTTACCTGCAACACTCTACAGCCTGGATGCAATAATGTCTGCTATGACACTTTTGCTCCCGTCTCACACCTGCGCTTTTGGGTCTTTCAGATCGTCCTTGTCTCCACACCTTCCATCTTCTACATTGTCTATGTCTTGCAAAAAATCACCAAGAATGAAAAGTTAGAGGTTAAGAAGGTTGAAGTGGTACCAAGGTCTTCGCCTTCACTTGAAAGGGACAAACATATAGGAGGAGATAAAGAGACAACGCTAGAAGCCGGCAGTCCTTATAACACAACCTATAACAATGAGGACTGGAGCTTACAGGAAGGTGAGTGTGAGGAGAAGAGCCAGCTGGAAGAGGAATTGAGAGAGGTAGGAAAGGACCCAACCCAGCTCTCGAGCCAAGTACTACTTATCTACATCATACATGTTTTGCTGCGCTCCATCATGGAGATAATCTTCCTCATTGGGCAGTATTACCTATTTGGATTTGAAGTTCCGCACCTTTTCCGCTGTGAGACTTACCCCTGTCCAAACAGAACTGACTGCTTTGTGTCTCGAGCAACAGAGAAGACCATCTTCCTCAACTTCATGTTCAGTGTCAGTCTAGGTTGCTTCATCTTGAACATTGTGGAGCTGCATTATCTAGGCTGGATTTATATTTTCAGAGTATTGTTCTCTGCTTGCTGTACATGTTGTGAGTCAGCCAGAGGCCCTGTGCAGCAGGTGGAATTATACTCCGACAACAACCCACTGTTGCTTGAGCTCAAACACTCTTTACGTGGCAGGGTTGTCCTGCAGACCACCATGTCCCGGGACAAGAGCAGCAGTGTCCCAAATCAGGCCCCAGCCATCTCCTTTGAGACAGACTCCACACTCGAGTGCACTTCGAAGAGAAATTTAGATGAGAAGGAACGCACAAAGACTAGACTGCACAATGTGGCTAAAATAGGAAGAGGCAAAAAGTCATGGCTGTAAATTATGTCAAACCATGTTTTTCTTTTGTGTTAAAATGTATATATTTTCAGGATGGTTCAGTTTAAGTAAGCTATTAGGTTAATGCTTATTAAAATCATTCATACAATTTCAGACAGAAACTGTGACGGATTCAGAGTATTTGTTTCTAGCCTCAGAAAATCTCACCAGTGCAAGAGTTTAAACAATCAGTAAGCTGGAATTTTTGAATGATTTGGGGATGTTGCAATTTGTTCACCATTCTTGGTTTATTATGTGTTCAGTAGCGGAAAGCCCTGATATTATTGTAGTGCAACATTTTATGAAAATGTTTGCTTTTACCATTTGCTGTGATTTATCATACCTACAGTTCATTTTACACTTATGTTACCCTTGTCGAAGGATAATTTCTGAATTGGCAGATGATGTGTTTAAACCTTCATACTTACTTGGCCTTTTAAGCAAATCATTATGTTGGACCGTGTCTTATTGTTTATTTAAATTGTGCTACAAGAAGCCAAATTTAAGCAGTCAGTGGAGGGTAGCCTGTGCTGCAAATGTTCCTCTGGGACAAAAGGCTTGATTTTCCTTGAGTTGGTCAGATATATATCTAAAATATCTTCTTTCATGACAATTATATCCCATAATATATCGAGTCCACAATTTGAGCTGAAATATAATCATATATGGAAAAGTCTCAAATGTATAAACTGGGGCAACCATCACACAAATACAAAGATTTATTAGAACATTTTAAATCTTATTTAAAGTCAACACCCCTTACAATATCCTATCAGATCTCTAAATTGAGACATGTGGTTGGGCGCTGAGTCCTGACAAAGGTAGCCTGGGAGGTTTTACCTGTGCCTGTAATGAACTTGCACATTCAGTGTTCCAATAAGCAAAAATACCAGGAGAGGTCACTGCTGTCCGGTTTACACTGGCGCTGCCTTTAGGTACTGTTGGAATTACTATACTTCCGAGGAGTTTTAAGCATTGACGACCCAGATACGATTGTAGAGGGCTTGGTTTGGCGCGATTTGTCCACAAGTAACATATAAAGATGAATTGTATGAAAGCAGTAAGTAAGAGGTGGTGAAAGTGGTCTTGATATAATTATTAATTTTTGTGGTGTTTTATGCACATAATTCAAACAAGTTCTTTTTTCATTTTCAAATATACATAAGATATTCCATCTATGACTGATTTTTTTATTATTATATTTTTATTACAAGTACAATTAAGAGATTGGTGGTATGCTAGGCCGTTTATAAACGAACATAATACCCTTTACTCGGAGTTTACGGCAAGCATTTGAAGGCATCACAAGTACATTTCTCGCACCTACTGTCAATTCCAAGCAAGAAAATGCAGAAAACTTCAAGCAAGACAACAACGCGATCATTTGCAAGCAATTACAGGTAGGTCAGTGTCATGTCTGCAAATAGCGTTTACTCTGCGTTATTTTATATTAATGACATTTTTACGCTCTTTACTGATTGTGTTCCCTAAGGCCACCGGTGCTAGAGAATGAGGGCAAAGCAGCTTAAAGGAATACCATTACGTTGTCGCAGCGACAACCTAGCTATACCATGTGTACAGTAAGTTCAGTAAAGCTAAAAATCAAGAATGTTTCATCATTTCCTGTTAAAAGTCACCATGAGAATATTTACAGAGTTGCAAAAATGCTTTCGGCTGTTTCATAGCCTCTCTGACCTCAGGGGATGTGATTAAGTGTGGATTAGGTGCGAATTTACTGTTTATGAGTTCACACAGGCTGAGCATGTTGTTCGATTGGGAATCTCTTGCACAAATGTTCAGATGCCCTGCATCACTTTCATGGTGATGCTGAACGTTTGACAGCAGGACAGAAAATGCCAACGCTCTCCCAAACAGTGTCTGTATGTAGGGCAACTTCAGATGTATTGTGTGTAGGGCTGAGAGAATAACTCCCAAATCTAGTGTATATGTTTGTAGGGTCATTTCCTTTCTTTTCAAAAACATGTCTGATTAAAATGATAAGAAAACTGCAAGATGAAAAGAAGAGTGATAATGATGATGTGCAACACAATATTTGAGTCATGTAACAATAAGATGTTGGAACTATTTTTAAATGTACAATTGAACAATTATAGGCTTGAATTTATGGACTGTGAACTGAGGGGCCTTCTTTGCCTTGTGGGGATAGATTTACTATAGTGTCACAAGAACATGACTAATAATGGAATTATTAAGGCCAGTATCATATTCTATAAATAAAAACATGAATACAACAAACTTATTAAATTTGAAGTTTAAAGAAAATGGTTAAATATGGATACATTTTCTGTATCTACTGCAATTTATTTTGCACATCTGTCATTAAACCGTATGTGCAATTACAGATGTGCACGGTTGGCCAACAATCAGCATGCCAGTTTCTTAGTAAGGCTCTGATTGCAAAACTAAATTAGACAGTAACTTCTATTAAGCTCTATTTTCTTAATTTTCTCCTCTTTTTCCTCTTCCTACAGGTGACATTATTGGTCCGTACCTACTGTAGATGCTCCCGGGTACTTTCATGGGAGCTTCTCACAACCATTTATATGAAACTGGACTTTTCTTGCATTTTAAGCAATTCAAACTGGTAAAAGCTTGCAGACAAGTTTGAGCATGTTTCACCTAATTAAGAAAGATAAAGAGAAGGAAAAGGACTTAGGCAAGAAGGAGAAGAAAGACAAGAAAGAGAAGAAAGAGCGTATGTCCCAGGCAGAGTTAAAGAACCTAGAAGAGATGAGTATACGTAGAGGCTTCTTCCACCTCAATCGAGGGAGCTCTAAGAGGGACTCTAGGAGCCGGCTGGAGATCTCTAGCCCTATCCCAATTAAGGTGGCTAGTAACATGGAGCTCAGCCTGACAGATCTGGAGGCTGAGCGCCTTCACAACACCCTGGAGCAGGATGTGGGGCCAATAAGTGCAAGTACCTCTGGTGAAAATATGAAGGGAAATGAACTGGAACTTCATCGCAGCTCTGTGAAGGAGAGAGCAGCCAAGTTTGGGGAATTGGCCAGGTTGAATTCCGTGGTAGGCCAGAGGCACGTGTCTTTTTCCCTGAAGAGCAAAGAGGACAATACTTCGGAGGCTTCAGATCTTTCTTGGCAGAACTGCACTACATCTTCTTTGAAATCGCACCCCAGCCCAAAAGGCACCAACATGGCTCACATTCCTGAAATGGTGGAGAAGACCTTCCCTGGTGCAGACCTACAGTTGCCTATGCTTGTTGCTCCACCAATACCAGATCCAAGAGAGCTTGAGCTGCAGCGGCGCAACACTGGCGATTTTGGCTTCTCTTTGCGGAGGACCACCATGATAGACAGGCAGCCTGATGGAGGAGTGTGTCGTCGCGTGGTGCACTTTGCCGAACCAGGTGCCGGGACCAAGGACCGGGCTCTGGCCCTGGTGCCAGGAGACAGGCTGGTGGAAATCAATGGGATCAATGTGGAAAGCAAGAGCAGGGATGAGATTGTGGAGATGATTCGTCAGTCTGGAGAAATAGTCCGTCTAAAGGTGCAGACGATTTTGGAGCTGAGTGAGTTGAACCGCAGCTGGCTGAGGACCAATCAAGCCCTGCACAAAGACGTCTTTGATGTAAGTAGTAACTTTGAATAATTTTCACAACAGTTTATAGATTCTAACTTGCAAACACAAGGTTCTTCAGTGCAATACTTTAATACTTTTGTTGGGTTATTAAATGCACGTATACCTGGGGTAAAAATGATCACCATCTAAAATGACTGTATATACCAGCATCTTCTAAACATGTGGTTTTGCACCCACATAAATTGGATTAAAGATGTCTGGATCATGGGTGGAACTGTAATAACATTGGAAATGTGCTTTTGTGCTTGAATGTATGGGGGAGTGTGTGTGTGTGTGTGTGTATATGTGCGTTTTGAAAAAGAGAATGTGTTTTGGTGTATATATAATCCCCCTTCCCTCCCCCCCAGTCCTTTGACACCAAACAATAGGACGCTGAAGGAAACAACGGCCCAAACGCCACCGCAGAACATGGCCATATGGTGTTGTATAACTTGGCGGGCAGCCCATTCAAGTCTTTTCGCTCAGATTATCATGTGCAACAAGTAGAGTAGCAATAAGTTAAACTCTCCATTAGCTGACACAACAAACACCTACATTTTAACATTCTTAAGTGTGTTATTATTTATTATTATTATTGTGTGTATTCATTCTGGTACATCAAATAAAATAATATGTAGACTTTTGAGCCAAATGTTTCAATCGCTAAAATAAATTCCTTTTGACAGCACCACATTGGGTCAGTTGTCAGAATCACACAGCACAAGAATGGTGAAATAATAATAGACTTATTATGGCCTTACTAACTAACTAATATAGAACATTTTGATGCAATGAAGGAGATTATCTCCATTCTTTCAGAGCATATCAGAATTGAGACCTGGGTCAGATTTGCTCAGCTTGGTGCGAAAGTACAGTGCTTAACCCTTATTGTGGGGCCATACTTGGCTTGTTGTTCTGGCACAAGATGTGAAAGGTGCACTGTACAAGGCTGGTGTGCAGAAACTTAAGACATTACAGCAGTGACAACAGAGACGCTAACAATACCAGTGCCAATTTTGTTTGGCTCACTTGTTTTGCGAACCATGTGCGTCTTATGTGGGCTACTGTGGTTACCAGGAAATCACAATTGCTTCTGATGAGATGTCTTTTAATTAATTAATTAATTTTTTACATGTTATGAGTTTGGGAAAGGGCCATCAGTGATCAAATAGTAAATATTATTGAACATCAATAGCATGTCACAATGAGTGTGAAGTGCAGCAGGTGTGAACTTGATATGTGCTTATCTGTGCCTCACATTTTCTCTTCCTCCATCCAATACTTTTGCCAATGTGACCATCATATTAAATTACATGGGACTCTTGGAATGAATGTGTACACAGCCAGAGACACAAGTCATTTGCTTTGCTTTGTCCTACATTTGACTGATCTTGATGATCTTCATAAGACAGGCCATTTTGAAAAAGCAGAAAAGTGCGAGTGTGACCTAGAACCAACAGCACTATTTATAGGTGGTTATAATAAGATCTGGATTCTGGATCTAGAGCTGCGCAACACAGTTAGAACCATGTGTGATGCATGAGCATGTTTTGCATGTTGGTTGAATTAATTTGACGGTTAGTAAAACAACATTTTGGAAAATATGCTTATTTGCTTTGTGGTGAGTGTTAGATGAGATAGGAGACCACTCTCATATCTGTCTGCCAAAAGTGAAGCTACAGCCAGGAGAGTGTTAGCTTATTTTAGCATGAACACTGGAAGCAGGAGGAAACAGCTTGACTGGCTCTGTCCTACCATCACTTCTAAAACTCACTCATTAACTCATTAATCACCACTATCTGTGTTATGGCAGCTATATCTACAGGGTACATGCAGGTTTTTAAAAGTGAATCATCCATCCATCCATGTCTTGCCTCTTATCTGGGCCCAGGTTGCATTGATTAAACAGATATTAAATGGCATTCTATGTAGTATTAAAAAGATCTTAAAAAGTCTCAAATTTAACTTGGTGAACCCTGTAGAAACCCTGATCTAGTTGTGATTTTGCAGGGGTTTATGCGCCGGACTATTTCTTGACCGGGTTCAGTGATTTCCTGGAGTCTTGTCATCACCGTTAGGTTACCAGGCAATCAGTGGTGATCTGTGTAACTGCAGGACTTGCAATGGGAATACAATAATAAGAAGCCTGTTATTGAACAAACACTGTTCAGGTTTGGTATCAGCTGAACACCTGCTCTCTTCCTGTTTTTATCATTATTTGGTTTCTGATTACAGTACCGTCAGATGGTTTGCTTTAGGATGCATAATACACCCCTCTCCTTCACATGCGAGTCTGTCTGGGGAAAAGAAGAATCTCCTCACCAATGTAATTGTCCCTGGCACTAAATTAATATAATCTCAAACATGTGCTTATGTGCTATTCAAGAGAAAAAAAGAACGTGCCCCTACATTTATTTTGGGCCTAAATTAAATTATTTCATGGCTAGGATAAGTATGCAGAGCTGAACACATGGACCTTTTGTCCATTGGGTGGCAGCCAGTGTCCACACTACATGAGGCCAGAACTATTCTTCTGTTTTGTACCTTCTTTTTTATTTCCAAAGTGTTCACTGTCTTTCCTGGTTTACTGTAAGTTCTTCAGCATAGACACTGGGTTTAATACCACCCACTCACACAGGCCAGTGGACATCTAATTGCTGAGATGACACCATTTGATGTACAATAAGTCTGCAATGATGCTTGAAAACAGGATTTGAAACTTTCAGTCAAAGATGTGAAGGTCTTCAGTGATCATAATGTATGCGATGTTACAAATGTGTTGACCTCAGACTTTGTGAATATGCATTGCAGAGATTCATGCATATTGATCCTCTTTTTTTGCGTTCTATATCAGTTTTAACAGGGGAACATTTGCAGAATTTAAAAAAAGCTCAAATAACCAAAACCAGTCTGGGTGGGAACTAAAGGAGGATTGAGTGGGGCTGTGACACCATGTGTCTGATTATTGTTGTCATTCTGAAGGGAGGGGCACTGTTAGGCAATTTTAATTTTTCCTGCTGGTTGAGGTAAATAAATTACTCAGAGGCATTAAGAAACCAAGTTAAGATGCCATTTTTAAAGGGGACTCTCACTGGTGGCAAAATGGCTGTCCCTTGAACTGGTTATCGTCTCCATCGACACCACATGCGATGCTTTGTTGTACAGTACTGGTACTGTGCATTTTAGTCTATTTGGCAGAGCAGACATTTGACATTTATTTGATGCTTTTTACTCCCATGTTTAATAATACGCACATGCTATTCCTAACTACAACCTGATGTTGCCAAATGTTTCATCTCATATCTCTGATCCTATCTTTCTGCATTCCAGACACAGTTTTGTCATTAGGAAATTAGCAAATGGTGTAATCTCCTCCCCAAGCTGCCCATTTAAATCACATCATCCCCCTTTCCAGTGGGGTGATGCTACAGTAGCAGGGAGTATTAGCACAGGCGTGGATTAGAAAGAGGTCGGGCTTCCAAGGGTAAAGCTTATTGGTTCATGATAGAGGCTAAAATTAAGATGTAATTTCTCCTTCCTGCCGTTCTTTACATGTATTTAATGGTTGTATTTTAACACAAATTTCAGACCTGGGCCTCTCATGTAATTTTGTCAGCTGAATGAGTAACTGTGACTGTTTTGACTGCAGTTTGACGTATTAAGGCAGACATACTTGACATTCTTGGGTCTGTCAGCCAATGGGACATTGTCAGACATAAGCAAGAGCTATTTTATTTTAGAGCTATATATAATTGAGCGCCATTATTTCTTTCATGATGCTTTTACTAGTGTCACTACTAGAGGATACAATGTATATATGCATATAATGCATTTCTGTTTTATTGAGATTATGAGTGTATGCGGTTAGTTTTCCTTGTGTGGCTACACTCTGTGGCTCCAGTGAGCTGAATGCCTTCCTCCAGACAGCTCACCTTTATACCTGGTTTAACTTGTTTTACAGCAATGCGCTATTGACAGACATACTTTTTACTGTATGTGGAAATCATTTGGTTGCTCATCCAGCATGTTGTCTTTGCACATGCTGTCTGTTTGTCAATGAGACCATTCTTGCTTTCTGCTCTCCCCTAAACACAGAAACCACAGGTGAACTCACACCTGAGTTTGAATTTTCTGATCCTAAATCATGCCCATGTGGCCTGCTCTCAGATAAAAGTTATGATTTTCAGGCCTATTTACTATTACTGAGTAAAATCCAGGTCACATCCTGGAATTTTTAAAGGGCTTAATGTGATGTCCCATGATTCATTTCTGCTCTTAGTTCCCAACGCATGGACACTGGTCAAATTTCATGATTTCTGCCAGATTATTCTTGGAATATGCAGTATGGCGATTTTAATCTAAAATGATCAGCTTCCATCAAATATAATACTTTTATTTCAGCTGCAGATTTTCATAGCTTTTCTCAGTTTTTTTTGTTTTGTGTGTTTTCCTGGTCAGCTCTGCCTTTTCTAACAGAGACTACAACCCAGATTATGAAGAAACAGCTGATATTGTTGTGGACGGACCAATAATCTATGTTGTACTGTCATATTCAAAATAGATAGAAGAATGTGGCATTAAACTCCAGTTAACACTAAACAACAAAATGATTGAAACAGATTTCATAGTATTGAAGGATTTAACTGGGACAGAATCAGCAGTGTTTATGGCGTATAGAGTCCTTAATCTGGTCTGCACTAACCATATGTAGACAGACAGCCGACATGATGCTGTGTCCCACTAACTCACTCTGGGGATTAGCAAACTGTGCTAGATAGACCAGCTAGGCTGTGTGTTTGGCTGTTGCTTAGTGCTAACATTTGCCCTTTTAAATTTTCCATGAGGAAGAAACACCTTACAGCACATTTTTTTCCAGGAAGGCACTATTTAATAATTTTACAATTAAAATAAGTTCTGGTCACAGATGCTTTTGTTTATGATGATTCAGGATGATTGTACTATTGTTATGTACTTTGTACAAAAGCACTGGTTATTATCTCTTTTTTTAAAGAGATAAAGAGCATGCCAGAGCATTGGATCAGCTCATCCCTGCCCAACCAGTCCTGTTGCTACATTTTCATGTTTTCCTTGTGTGGCTACACTCTGTGGCTCCAGTGAGCTGAATGCCTTCCTCCAGACAGCTCACCTTTATACCTGGTTTAACTTGTTTTACAGCAATGCGCTATTGACAGAGCTTTCACTGTCTTGAAGCCATGTCTTGAAACACGTTGTTTTGGCCAGTAGAACAATGTAATTCCTATATGTAAAATCATATCTGACTGCTTTGTGTTACATTTTTTAATGTTTCAAATTTGGATATACACGTTATAAACATGAAATTAGTGTTGTTATTTGTCGCTTACCTGAGCTTGGGTTTTGCAACCACTTCTTGGTACTACATTCTTATTAAGGTTTGTCACCATCTCGAATTTAGGTCAGTAGTGTGCCCAAGCAGAACCCTCTGTGAAATAGATACATTAGTTTATAGCTCCCTCTTGTGGTGTAAATGGCAAAGTTAGACAAATGGTTTCCACAAGTTTTAAAGACATGGTATGGCCTTAGATAATAGGCCTATATTTAAGTTCTTTGCATGTGTTTGCATGTTTATCTATCTCAATGTGTGCATTACTGTAGCTGCATAGACAGTTGTCTGTATCACTGGCTCACGTTACAGTGAATAGACAGGTTTCTTATTTGATGTGTAGAGAATAGTGTGTATTCTTCACATTGAGACAGATTACTAACACAACTTTTAGTTGTGGAGGGGATGAAAGATTAAATAAACTTTCATTCAATTTCAATTTCATTTCAATCCTGTTTGGAGTAGGACATTTTGTTGTATTTAGTACTTAGATCATCTCATAGTCACCTCAGTGATTCCATGTTTTCCAGGAGAAGAGATTGGCAGGGAAAAGTGGCTGTGTTAATTGATGTGGTTCTGCAAATTCTATTTATAGCCTCTCTGTATTTTAGCAGCTGTCCCTCTCCTATCTCCCTGACCAGCTCCTCTCACATTACCTCAGCCCCCACCCCACTCCTCAGACCACAGCTTTACTGTGCTGTGCTGACTGTGACCCCACCCTCGAGGCTGCCCTCCCACTCACTCAGGACTAGGGAGTGTGAGCTCTTTGCAGACCCAGGTCCTACCCTGCCTTGGCCCTGACTGCGCTGCTCCAGTGACAGAGTGAAGATTGGAAGGTTAACCAGGCCTAGAGAGAAGGTAATGGGCTCGGGCCTCTGGTGGGCTGTGTGTGTGGCGAGTAGTGTGATCTGCTCAGGGTGTATATGCTCTGCTTAGCAGTTCCATTTGGGCTCTGATGGGCCGTCACAGAATGGCCTCCTTTGCTGCTGTCACTATTTATAGGAGTGGACTTTGATGAAAGCACGGCCAGAGAGGGTGAAACATGTTGCTGTGCAACTCATTTCTGCTGTCTCCTCAGTGAGGAAAAGGCCAATTTTTTGTTTGAATTGTTAATGAAATGTTGTGATAGGCATTCAACATATTTGAGCAAGTTGCATGTTTGCCTGGTCATTAACAAGAGATGTGTAGGTGTAAAAATATGTAGGTTTGTTTGATTCCTTTGTCAATCTATCATTAATTAATATTGCTGCCTTTAATGTTTTACAATTGTTATATGTTTTCTGATTGATTTTGTGTCATAAACATTGTATGTTATCATTTTAGTGTGCCGACAGGGGTAAAGCGTATTTCTTCATACGTAATTATAGTAATTGAGAGTGAGGCCCACATATAAATAAAACCTCTGTCGCTGATTCTGAGAACAGACGTTTAACCTTGTTTGCAGTGTGTAGGTCTTGTTAGATCTTCATGTTCATGTTTTCCACTTGTCTCTTGTAGTGTGAGGAAAGGAAACCATTTCATTATGTTGTTTATGTGTTCTGTCCTCAGTGCTGCATGGTCCCACTGCCCTGTTGGTGTATGACCTGTTGTGTGCAGAAAACAAGTTCACAGAATCTCACCGCTCACCCCTAAATTCCCATTCTTCATCACTCCACACAGTACATCCTCCTCTCCCCGGCTGTCTCACTTTTTCCCCCTTCTCATCATTCCATACAATTATTCTCCACGTCGCCCAGCTTGTTCCATGACTTCTGGCCTATCACCATGGCGTACAAATCACGTTTTTCATTCTGGGAGCAAAAGGGAAGTCTCGCTTTTCTGTGTTTATTATTTTGCCTTTCAGTTAATATCTGAATGCTGTTGCTTGTTGAATTTGTGAAATGTTACTTTATGTTGATAGAAAACATCTTTGGTCTGAATGTGTGGTTTGATCTTTTTTTGTGTTGCTTCTTCTTGCGTAGGTTAAAGTTGAGAACAAGCCAGATGTAAGTGTTTTTTCACCTTCATGCTTTGGGCACTAGTTCACATGCTGATGCAAACCGTTTTGTCTGCTGTGGTACAAGATAACAGAAAAACATTTAAACACTAATCATGATCTTGACCTTTTGCAAGCTAAAGTCACTTTACTTAACTATAGTCCTTGGAATGTGTTGAATTTGGGCAGGTTATGACAAATACAGTTCTTAATCAATAATTAAGTGTATGCTGATAGGGCATGAGGTTATTCATTATCATTCTCATTCTTTTTTGAGAATATGACTAAAGCAGGGGTTAAATAAGGTACGTTATCTAACAACTCTATCTCCATTGTCAAGACCAAGCATCACTTGTCCCTCTGTCTGAAACACAGCGTTGGCTTGTCTTTATTTGACAAAAGACTTTAGACCTCTGCCATACAAATTAGATTTTATTACAATCTCAAAGGTGCCTTGTGGAGTAAACTTGTAAACAAACAAAAGTCATGTTTATATTCAGCGTTTCTCACTGAATGCATCGTGTGTCATTTCCAACACTTTGCCGCTAAGCTCCAAAGTTAGAATTGAATGGAAACGTTGAATCAAATGGACTGATTGCATGCACTAACTTGAGTGAGGGTTTAAAGATACACAAATGGAAATGCACTTGCTGATATAATTCCTTTTTTGAATAATCCTTAATGAAGAGTTTCTGAGCCCAGAACCTGCTGTTGAAATCTTTGATAGTTTATCTGTGTTGGCCATGGGAATAATCTGCACTATTGTCTGCCTTGCTCTGTTTGTATCCAGTCTGATGTAGATAGTAGTCAGCCTGAGGCAGGGAAAAAACCTGGTCTAGACACAGGAATTGGTCCACAGTCAACTGCATCAACAACTGAAGTGTCCAATAGTAACATTGCCATGGGCGGTCCAGACACTCCGAGGGAGGAGCAGAGTTCTAGCGGTAAAAAGGTGGTGAGGGTTGTTAGAAGGGTTGTTAGACGTGTGGTTCCTGCTGAGACGGAAGAGCAGAAGCAGCCAGCTGTTTCTGAGCCTACTAAGACTGCTGAGTCTGTGCTCAAAACCACCAAATCTGCTGGGGAGGACAGGGATGACATCTCCACGGGCCTGACCAGCCTAATGGGCAGAGGTAGAACCAAGGAACACCGGCCCCGCACCCGCACCCAGGACCGCAAAGAGGACACGAAGGAAGAGGTGAAGCAGGAGGAAGAGGAGAAAGGAAAGGTGGAGGAAGAGGAGGAAAAAACTACTGTGGAAAAAACAGAAGAGGCCACATCCACATATGTGCCCACTGCTACAGCACCAAATCCTGCACCACCAAAGTCTAACCCCCTCACTCCTCCAGCTGGGTTCATCCCTACTTCCAAACACGACCCTTTGGCCCCACCTGCTGGTTTCCTCCCTGTCCCCAAACAGAATCTGTTGACTCCTCCACCTGGTTTCATCCCTGCCAGAAAATCCAGTCCAGTGCCTCCAAAACAGAGTCCCCTGGCAAGACCTCCAGGATTCATCCCTGTCCCAAAGACAGACCCCCTGGCTCCTCCTGCAGGGTTCATCCCAAAGCCTCGTGCAGTTGCTGTAAAGAAACCGGAGGTACAGAGTGAAAAAAGAGCATGTTTGCTACTTAACCTCAGGGTGGAGCATGCTGTGTGATAATAATACAGACATTACTGTTCATATACAGATTTATTCCCCCTCCTCATAGTTTACCTTGAAACTCATCTTCAATTTGTTCAGATTTGCTTCTGGTTGTGGATCATCATGAGTTTTTCTTACAACTGGCATCAATGACTGGACCAAAAACCTCATCGCATGAGTCTTGGATATATTTATATTTATAGTATATCTTGAAAATATATCCCACTTCAAACGTATTGTTGTATACATTTCCTTACACACATTAAATAGACACACTTATGCAGGTGTTATTTTCCCCCCAACCCGTATTCTGCATAGACTCGCCCTTACTCTGCCTCTGATTGGCTCTGACCTAACCATCTCACTCCTCATGCCTAAACCTAACCAACCTAACCAACGAAGGCAATGATCACTAGCCAATCAGAGGCAAAATATAGCGTGACTTTGTAGAATGATGATGAGGAAAGAAATCAAACATTACGTGGGTGTTTAGGGGTGCGTACCTGGACTCACCAGAAGGTGGCGGTACTCAATAAGAAGTAATGGGTAGTTATGGACAAAGATCAGAAGTGCTGGTACTCAGTACTGGTGAGTACTGGCCCATTTCAGGCAATAACTGGCATTATAATTAAGCTACATCTCGTCTTTGTGATTAACAAAATTTTTTCCAAAAGTACAAGTTGCTTTTGATGTCTGACAAATTAAGCCTTCATATAATGAAGCCACCCTGAATAAGTGAGGGGAAGCAGGGTGCATGTACCAGCTCATAATCAGACTTCATGAGTGGGTGTAAGAATGTACTCACGGCCTGTGCTATGGCAGTTGGAGTTGAGCACAGAGCTGTGACTCATTACTGTCACTTTCTGCAGGCTGAGCATTGAAGCCGTGCGTGGTCTGCTGTAGACCACCGAGGCAAGGGCTTCAAGGGTCTTTTGAGATTCTTTTTAAAGAGGATTCACAATAGGAATTCAGATAATATTCTTATAGAGTCACGTAATCAGTAGCTCACTAGCCAATTAAACAGCCCTTTCCAAAAACAGTTGACCAGAATGCAAAGATCCCACTTGGCCATGTATCACCACGTGCAGCTTAGAGCCGGCGCTTGAATAGTTAAATTCAGCTTCTGCTAAACTTTTAAAATGGACGTTTGGATACACTTTTTTAGTCCCTGTTTCAATTTGAGCCTCAGACAAGGTTATGTTTTTGTCCTGTTATTAAGCATTTTGTCTGTCAGCAGGCTATCTGACAATTTTTTATCAACAGATGCCCATGAAATCTGCTCAACAGCTGGGTATTCTACCATGGAGCGAGGGATTTGATTTTGGAGATATGCACCTGGTATTTTTGTGGAGGAATATTGTGTTTTAAACTGCTCTAGGGGATATTTTGGTTTCAAATATTAAGGGCAAGATGTCAGCTGAACCTAGAAATGTACATTTATGCGTGACTAACATTCTTGGTGGTTTGTGCTGTAGAGTGATTCTACTTTTCTGCTCTCACTGGAGCTACATATCGACATAACTGTGCAACATAAAGAGTATTTCTGTTGTTGACAATGGCAGACATCAGCCATTACCATTATACACAACTAAACTATCCTAACTTGTTTTTAGCTTTAGGCTTTGTATGGAAGTTTGTTGAATTCTAACCTTTAGCATATTACTGTACATTACAGAGAAAATATGAAATTAAAACTAGCATACTAATGGCCATACTTAGCCTTACAATCATCTAAAAACAAAATTGAATCAGAAGTAATGATTATATCATGGTTAAAAAAGTTTTCAGCAGCACAGCCACCCTCAACTTGCAATATAACTTAGATGCAAACAGCAGCAGATATGGGACAAAACTGGAATTATAATCCTTGTGCCACCATGCTGCATACAATTACGGAGCAAAGTCATAAAATGTGATGGTTTAATTTCAGGTGCTACTCTCAAATTCCTTTGATGTTGGTACAGTTGTATGAGTTATTCAGCTGAGACAATGCTAAATTGTTTCATTACTATAAAGATATTTGCAACAGATTGTTGCTAAAGTAACCATTGACCAACAAAAGCCTTGAACCATTATTCTTTTGCTGCAGCGTTTAATGATCCAATTTTCTTTAATAGGCATTTGCTCTTGCTCATTTCCTGATTGAATTAACTGGAAAATGTAATTAGTAGGAACAAACATCCCTTGTAGTTGGTTGTAGTTCTGGATGTGTTCAGTTGAATCCAAGGTTAAAAGACAATATACCACGGTACAACATCTTCTCATGGTGCCTGTCTGTCTGTCAAATCTGGTGTTTTTGAACATGTGCCTATTGTGTAAAGGTAAAAGAGACATCTTGTCCCCCCGTGGCCCCCAATGGCAAGCCGTCCCCCGTTGCACTGCCCCAGGCTCAGTCTGCATCGAATAAGCAGGTATGTGTTCAAAGGTACACATAACAGTGTGTTTCTCACATTCTAAAGCACGAGACATTTTTAACATGGCATGCCTCTATGTGCCCACTCAGTTTTCAGTTTGTCAAAAGTGGACAATCACAGCAATTACCTCTGGATCATTGATTTTACTTTCTGGCACCCAATTGCAATTGCTGGTCCTGCTATCCAACTGTAGGTGCCAGAGCTGATTCCCAGTGAGGACGATTACAAGCGTGTGAAGAGGATCTTCACCGTCGATGGCAATAATGTAATTTCTCTCTGCCTCAATTTGTTTGGTTTGCACCTCACATGCTTTACCAAGGCTTACCCTGTGACCAGCCTCAGTCAACTGCTAGCGTCCCCAGATAGAAGGAAATCTGTCAAAAACGACCCAGGTCCATGCCCGACCTGTCTCAGGGTTCCAATTACAGGGGTCCTTTGCTTTGTTTGCCACTTGGTGTGAAATCTGAAACTCTGACACCAAAGAGATATTTTCTATGACTCACAAGTTATTGAGATTGCTTCAGAATTAGCTCAGGAAAAAATAAAGGCTTTTTTTGGCAAAATGAGCTGGACTGAATGTTTATGTTTGTAATATAACACACGTTTGTTTCAGAGTCCTTGTACTCTTTGAGTTGACGTGTGCCCCTCCAACAATGGATTTAAAAGCTTTAGTTCCGTGTTTCTTTTTCTCATTGCCTTCCTCTCATTCACTCTGTAGTATGACTTACTACGACTTTGTCCATTGTGATTATTTTGGCAATGTCAGTTTATTTCTTCTCTCTCTTAGTCTAGAGCACTAAAAGACACTTTTATTCATTCTCCTTTCTCTGATCTCCTTTTGTCTCAAATTGTGTCCCATGTCTCTGCTTTTGCTTCTCGGTGGGTCACTGTATCCTGACTTGCTGCTGTCCTCTCTGCTGTTTGCATGGCCAGTGTGCCAGAGGCCACAAATCCTCTCAGGTACAGCCTGCTCGACAGTGGGCTCACCGCACTCCCTCGCCTGTAGAGTGCTGGAGTCTAAGCCCGTTCTTTACTGACCCTGCTCTACTTTGTCTTTGCCTGCTTGCTTGTCTTTGTCCACATGCTGCTTTCTGTGGTTCATTCTGGGTTCATGAGCCTGGAATGTTTTAATGTGACAAAAAACAGTGGTTAAGTTTGGTCAGGGATTCTTGACCAGGTTTTAGAGGTATCAACTATATTAAAAATAGCTTATATTTGCATTCAGTTTACAAAGAACACAATGTGCATCTGTGGTTGCTGTGCTGCGTTTTGCTCTTTACACACACGTAGATACAGAGGTTATACTGTAGTCATATGCAACCGCAAACAATTTCTCAAACACTGCACTTAAAAAGAATCTTATCAAATCGGTGTCTGAGACTTAAAAAACTCCAGGAATCACTGAATTTGTGTGCACTAATACAGTATATTTGTATATTCTATTACATTATATGCCTGTGTTTATGCAGTACCATACTATCTCTATAGTTAAGTTCACTAGCATTGACTCTTACATTGTTTTACAACCGGCTGCATGGTGCTCTGCATTAATACTTTACTGTGTACAACTGATCTTGTTAACTGTGACTGTTAATATGACATTCATTTTGTGCATGAGTCCCCACAGACACACACACTGCATTTCAATGCACCTTGTAATCCCTGCTCATTAATGCATTAATATTGTAATTTTTTATGGTGAATTATTTGAATGAGTCATTTATTCTGCTACCGTTGCATTGTTAAACGACTGTAGTGTTTTTTATTGTTTTTTTTAACTCTACATTACATTTACACTACATTATTTCACCGTGCCATATGCTGCATTGTTTCAATTGTGCATTTGGAAATTGAGATCACATGTAATGTTCAGTGTTCAATTGCTAAAAATACTGACTCGTCAGTTGACTTCTGCTCCTTTCTTTCTCCAGTCCAAGCCTGTTGAGGACCCTGTGGCTATCCTTCAGGCAGCACACTCAGCTGCAGCTAAGGTCCATGGCTACAACTGATTATATTTCTGGTTGCATTCCCTCATGTTTCAGAGTGATGTGTGTTTTGTGGTGTTCGCATGTGTTCGCATGTGTTGAACTAGTAAAGGGAGTGTGGGAGAATGGGCTCAGTAGTTAGTGAGGCAACCCCATCACCAGGAAAGCTCAGATTTAATCTTCCCTACAGCTCTACCTGAGTATCACTGAGCACTCTACCATTCACTACCTGTTGTCCCCAAAGAGGGAGAAAATACAGAAAATATGCAGTCTTCGTGCAGCTATTCAATGTTCAATATGTTAGCTGAGTTGCATGTGATTGCTTGTCTGAGTATAGTATATCTGAAGTGTGTTCATGCATGTTTTTTCTGTGCAATTCCTCTAAATGAATGCATTTTTGTCTGTGATGTACTTTGTTGTGATGAAACACCCTGTCTCACCTTCTGTCTGTGATGTCTTTTTAGTGACTACATTAAATGAACTCTCAATGGGCTCATTGCACACTCTGTGAGAAAGTTGCTTCTAAAGGGAATTATGGGAACTGTAGTTCTTCGGTTGAGGGCTGAAATATGAAAACAAACCAGCTTACTCAAATTCAAACAGCCCTCCACCCAATGAATTAATTTCCCCTTAAATGTCTCATCTGAATGTGAACTGTATGTTTTTTAGTATTAGTGAAAGTGTCATTTATAAGGCCATGCAGTTAATCATTAAACATTTTTATTTTAACCCTTCATTCTGTAATGTTTAGTTACTGGTTATACACGTTTTTCTCATCCTGGTTGTTAACCTGTTTTAACAGGGAAAGACTGAGGAGCAGATAACAGCGGAGAGAGCCTGGTACAACACAGAGAAAGTATGGCTTGTCCACAAGGATGGCTTTTCCTTGGGTTAGTAAAAACTTCAGTATTTAAGTATCTGTATCCATGTGTACATTTTCTCTATTAGTATTCAGTGCTAGTGTGTCTGTTTCTGGGTGTCATTTGATTGTTGAGTTATTTATGTAGGTTTTTGAATGTCAGAAAATGCTGATATTTTAATGTTAAAATAGGGCACCTGAATAGACTGCTCCATTTAACCTCAGGCTGTATGTAATTAGACTTAGCATGTTTTCAATATTGAATGCTAGTTTAGTTTTAATGAAGCTTAGCCATTATTAAAAGAGATGCAACTGTCACACATTATCAGACATGTAAGATAAGATTAAGCTTTTGCACTTGAGATCATATGTCATGATAAATTAGCTCCATACTTTGTGGTGATGCAGCAACCCTCCTGAAGACAGAGGCAGGCAGTCTGCCAGAGGGGAAGGTGAAAATCTGCCTGGAGAGTGATGGATCTTTATTGGATGTGGACGAAGATGATGTAGAGAAGGTATTTAATCATCAAATCAACTCTGAACCACCTCAATTATGGATGACACTGGGTGAGTATGTGACCGCTAACTGACTTTGAACTCTAGGCAAACCCTCCGATGTTTGACCGCGTGGAGGACCTGGCCTCTCTGCAGTATTTGAATGAGTCGAGCGTGATGCACTCCCTGCGGCAGCGGTATGGTGGTAACCTGGTGCACACCCACACTGGGCCCAACATGGTGATCATTAACCCCATTAGTGCCCCCTCAATGTACTCCGAGAAGGTAGGCTGCTGCCTGTACATATAATGACACATCTCTTTTGGCGTAGCAGAACATAAGAGTGCAATTATAATGAAATAAAGATAGTAATTGGCATGTATAACCCTTTTATCTATGATTTTGTCCTCCTCTCTGTTGCTGTCTATTTGTCTTCTTTCCAGGTGATGCAAATGTTCAAGGGCTGCAGAAGGGAGGACACGGCCCCTCATATTTACAGCATGGCCCAGGCAGCCTATAGGAACCTCCTGACCACTCGCCAGGATCAGTCCATTGTCTTGCTGGGCAAGAGTGGAAGTGGCAAAACCACCAACTGTCAACACATTATCCAATACCTGCTCACCATTGCTGGCAGCACCAACAAAACATTCTCCAGTAGGTTGGAAATAATCCATACTCTAAATAAAATGAGTGTGAATTCAGTGCATGTTGTTGCTGATGTATTATTGAGACCCCCCCAAATGATTTTTCTGTATTGTCTGTAGCTGAGAAATGGCAGGCAGTCTACACAGTTCTGGAGGCATTTGGGAATGCCTCTACCTGCATGAATGGGAATGCTAGTCGTTTCTCCCACATTGTTTCCTTGGACTTTGACCAGGCAGGCCTGGTAACCTCAGCCTCTATTCAGGTACAAAAAAACACATTTATTTATTTAAGTCACTATAGTGATCTTATAGTGCCCAACTTCCAAATTTCCTAGTCATGCATATCTGCTCTGATCTCAGACAATATGCCATAAACTAGTATACATTTTCACCAGACTCCAGCAGACTTTGCTATAATGTGTACTTGCACTGCCTATAATAATTGCCATTTTCTATCATGCTAATATCCTGTTCTGTTGTGGCCTTGCAGACCATGCTTCTGGAGAAGATAAGGGTGACAAGAAGACCAGAGGGAGAGTCCACTTTTAATGTCTTTTACTATCTGATGGCTGGGGTAGATGGCTCTCTTAGGTCAGGATTAATATTATAATGCCAATTAAATAAAATACACCACAGTTCTGCACTGGATTAATACATTGATATGTTGCTATGATATATTACTGCATCCCTAACTCTAATAATATAGGCATTAGTAGACATGAGAGATGTTGATGTGTTCTGTGTTGATCTCTTTCTTCATCAGAACTGAGCTGCACCTTAACCACTTTGCTGAAAACCATGCATTCAGAATCTTGCCACAGTCTAAGGTAAATACTACTACTACTACTACTTGTGAATGGGAGGTTGGACTGTTTTTTAATTACCACAAATATAAAATGATGTTTACCTTTTATAAAGCTGAATATTTAAGTACTTTTGTATGCATTCAGCTATAATGGCTGTCTAGAAGCATAGCTAAAACAAATCCCTGTGTAACCGATATGCACTAGTGCACCAAAGCTAACACTCAAATTATTTCTTTTGCATTTATTATCTTTTTAAATCCTCAAGGCATAAATAAACATACCAGCAATTTAAAACTAAGTGGTCCGTCCTCTTTCAGTTTATAGTCTACTCATTACTAGTACTACTACTGTCTGTCACACAGTAGAGTTTCAAGATGGAGCAAAATGCTAAGATCCTCTGACTATTATAGAGTTTGTGTTGCCATTACGTAAAGGACAATTCATTTAGTCAATTTTGGCAGTGGCCATGATGTTAACAGTCCTTGGCACAATATGTGGTGCTCTATAATAGACAAATGCATTCACAAGAGAAATGAGTAGTAGTGTGTAATCATTGATATTTATCAATAACTTTGCTGAGCTTTTGCAGATATAGTCAGTTTTGCTAGTCCTGTTTTAGACCTCCTATAGTATTACTTTAAGACATCTTATAAGAGGAATTTCTATTGCTAATAGTTCAAAAAGGAATTTTATCTACATATATGTGCTATCTGCCAGACTGAGGATAAGCAGCGGGCCTCCCAGCAGTTTTCCAAGCTGCAAGCAGCAATGAAGGTTCTGGGGGTCAGTGGCGATGAGCAGAGGGCCTTCTGGCTCGTCCTTGGGGCCATCTACCACCTTGGGGCTGCAGGAGCTACTAAGGGTAAGATTATTCACCAAAATGTTTTTTCATTCTATAGCTACATCACTTATTCGTATGGATAATGTTAATCATTATATAAGACATGCCAGTAACAAAGCTGCAAAGGATCATCGTTGATTTGGACATGCTACAGTTCATGATGAAACGGCTCAAATGGCCCAAAATAACCCTTGTTAGCGAGAACCGTTTTAATAACACTTTATGTAACCTCAGAAATGTCAAGCCTGTATTATCTCCCTGTAGATAACATCTTCAGTCTGATGCAAGAAAGCTGTAATCCAGATAGCTGAATTATGCATTTGCACTTTAAAAGATGTTGGACAGTGCACAGGTTGTTAGACTGCTCTACTGCACTGAACTAAAGCTCCAAAGTTTAAAATTTAGGCAGGAAACAAATGAAGTGTCTGTATCAGGATCCAGGGTATTTTCCTGGTCACTACAGAACAGAATCACTTCCATATAGAAAACTAACTGAAATCATTCGAGACTCCTTGCTGCAGATTTATCCTGCTGGCTCTGGTCTTTATAATGTGGGCCGCTGTTCATGCTCACATACAGCAGGTGAAGTGATACATTGTATTTTTGAATGATCATGTTAGATAAACAAAGCACTGTTTGTGCTACAACAGCTGAAACCACTGGCAAACCAGAGTCTACTTGTTAGGAAACACTGTTACAGCTCAAGCACTGAAAAACATCGGCCTAATGTTAGCCTTCAGCCTTGACAAACATTTTATCTTGTCATAAGAATGCATCAGAGGATTAATGGGGACAGCAGTCATCTTAAACACGATGATTTGTCCCTGTCTTTGAGGCTATTTGTATGATAAACCTAAAATAAGAGAGTTTGATTGTTTAGTTTTTTTGGGTCTAAAGTTATGGAGCTGCCACCCACAGCATTTGACTTTGATTTTAAAATTAGATATCTCCCATTTCAAAACGCTGAGGCTGTCAAAGATTTTGTATTATTGGTGAGGTTACTATCAGTCACATTTTTTTATTACGTATGAAAGGCCTTTTGTATGAAAGATTGTTTCAAGGATGGAATTATATGTTAGACCATTCCAAAACAGAGATTTACTTTATTTATTTATTTACATCTAATAATGACTTCTTGCATGTTTTAAATTCTCTCTATATTATCCATTTGGACTCGCTTGAGTGCACCTCTGATGTAGCAAAGTCAAATGTAGCAAAGTCAGACTAAAGATACTGTATCTCGCAATACAAATGTCATTGCAGTGTAAATCAATTAACATGATGTCCAACTTTCTTTGCTCTGGAAGCACTTCAAAAATTCAGTATATCAGAATAATATACAATATACAAATCCCAAGGAATGTATAGTAGCAGTGACTTTGTTCTCTTTTCCCTCTCACGCCAGTCACTTGTGCAGAATTGCTTGCCAGATTATTTTTCAGTGATCCCCTCCAGCTGGCTGCCAATCTTTTTGATGGTGGTATAACACCATCTAGGAACAGTTTTAACACTTTCAGCAATGGATATTGTCCCATGTAGAATCTGCTATTGGGAATACATACACTTAACAACTCAGATCCGATCTGCAAATTAATGGGTGCCTTATGGACGTAGGACTGCTGTCCTCTTGTTAAACACACGGTGGTTCTCATGAAGAAACAATGCATGATCGGATAAAAGTTATGACCGAGAGTCGCCATATTGATGGCAATTAAGTTTTTGCTTGCTGTCTTAGGGAATATTAAATTCATTAATGAAAATACTCTAATCAGACTCTAATTGACTAATGGACTAATAGACTAATGGACTTTCACGATCACACACAATAGAAAACTATAAAATACTATGTTCATTGGCAGTGCAGCTTCATGGTGTAACACAAGAGGGCAGCACTGATCTCTAATCCACCAAAACGAATTTAAGGGACCACCTGAAATGAACTTGCTTTTCTCTGCATACTGTACTGTCAACACTTATATCTAATAGGTGCAGATAGAACAACGGCTTACCACATTGTGAGTCTGGATGCTTTATTAGAGCAAATATTGTGCAAACTCCTCAATGTTTGATTCAGTAATATTCACTTATATCAGCAAACCCAATTTCCTCTTTTTGATGTTTTTGATGAATTTAAATAATTGTGGTGGTGAATATCCATCAAAGCAAATATTGAAATGTCTTTACTTGTCTTTACAACCATCCTGCTTATCATCATGAAACGTACGCAGGCCTTCTGCAGCGCCGATGAAACAGATAGAGCCCACTCCTCTCTGTGTGAAATCCCCCAGTTTCTCTCTCAAGTCTTAGAAGATACCACTTCATGGTGGATTAAAAAGTGTATGCACTCATATCTGCATGTTTCCATCACTCAGCCACTAGATTAAAGAGAAACTTGTGTTTCAACAGAAGTCTTTATGTAAATAAATTAATTGTGTCCCCTAATGATAAGTTTATTCTCAAGATGATAAAAATGGCAATTGAACTTCAACTTCACAGACTTTTTATTTTTACATGAAACAATGAAGCTAGTGGATATGTATTCAAGCCACCAACATTTTAAGCATGCTTTTAGTGCATGTTCTCACCAGCTGTGTCAGTGTCAGTTTGACCAGAGACATAATCCTACCCTGTCAGAGACTGGATTGTCACAAAGCTACCAGGCTAGCCATGTGCCCAGGGTAGTTGGCAGAAGAGCTAATGGAGGTTTTCATGCACGTGTCTCAGCTGGCAGGAAACAATTTGCACGTCATGAGTGGGCCCAAAAGGCAGCCTACCTGCTGGGCTGCACCCTGGAAGAGCTCTCCTCCTCCATCTTCAAGCACCAGGCCAAGGGCACCCTGCCCAGAGCCAACACCAGTCGCCAGGCTGCTGACGAAAATGGCACAGCAGACGCAGGTACTCCACAGACCACATTTACAGACCCCCCCCTACCCGCTTGTCTTTGTCACTCTCACTCTGTTTCCACACACATGCACACACATACGCCTCTCTGCTCATCACCTGAGGGAAATTGCATGCTCTGGAGAAAGTAAAGCTTATCTTAGTAATGAATACCACAGCTTTACAATGTCTATTGACGGATAAGTGTACACGTTATGTCAGGACAAGCAATTTTGAACTTACTCTTCATTCATTGTCCTTGAAATCATAATTGCCTCACATTGATTTTTCACATTTGCGGGTCCTCTGACTTTCATCAAGACTCCAACACACTTTGAAGGGCACGCAGGTACAGTTAAAAGTCTGTCACAGCAGGGATGGACAGAATTCACCTCTGTTTCACCTTTCCTGTATCTCCCCTCACACATGAACGTACAGTCATAGATGTGTATGCCTTCATAAAAATATCCCCCTGCCACCAAAAACTCACTATTTTGTGTGATAGTGGAATGAATTAGGAAAGCTTAACAGGTGGCCATTGCCGCTAGGCACAAACATGAGTATGCGCTGTTTGATCTGACCAATTCGGAAGCACCTGAGTCCTAAATGACACCGCTTTACAAAGGCAGTTTCAGACCCAATTTGATTGCTTTATGCCTTTGGGCATAATATGCACAAATATGATGCCATTGTACAGCATTTTAGAAGCAAATGTAGTGACCATTCAAGCTTTTACAGCTGAAAACATTTCTTCTTCTAATTCAACTGGTTTTCATGCTATTTGTTGATGGAGATAGTGATAGATGTGAACTGACTTTTCTGATGTGTTCTGTGTCTGGCTGCCTCTCATACCAGGATACAAGTCTACGGCCATGGAGTGTTTAGAGGCCATGGCATCTGGGCTTTACTCTGAACTCTTCACTATCCTCATTTCTTTGATAAACCGGTTAGTATTGCTGATCCAGTACTTTACTGAAGCTGTAGCAAATTAAAGATGTCATGCTTTTGGATGCACTATTATATAATGGAAACTAGCAGATGCCTTCTGCATCATTTAATAAATACCTTTAATTCAGCTTGACATATCTGATATCTTTCTAAGTCATGGTATCTTGAATAAGATTTTACATTACCAAAGTTTGGGTTATTTTAAAATAAATCAAGAATTATGTTGTGACGGTTAGAGTTAGGGATGTGGTGAAAAGAGCTAAGGTTAAAGCTAGGGGTTATATGCAGTGAACGTAATCAATAAAATGTTGCCTCAAGTATTACAGTGCTAATATTTGTGTGTATGTGCATGTACTTCAGGGCCTTGAAATCCAGCCAGCACTCCTTGTGCTCTCTGCTTATTGTGGACACACCAGGCTTTCAAAACCCGAGGCTGGCTAAGCGAGAGTGCGGCGCGACCTTTGAGGACCTATGCCACAACTACACTCAAGAACGTCTGCATACTCTCTTCTATCAGCGTACCTTTGTTCAGGAGTTGGAGAGATACAAAGAGGTACGGAAATGTGAAGTATTATGCACCGCACATGCATACAGCCTCATTCTCATTGTCTCCTTCCTCCACCTACCTCTTTCTTTCTCTCCCTTTGTCTGCTGCTTTCTAGCACATATATCAACTCCAATAGTGCATGTGTTCGCACATCTGATAAACTATCCCTCCCACCTGTCACAAGCTGTGACAAGCCAAAGTAGTTCATGTGTTAGACCTTCTCATTAGTGATGCCAGTCTTCACCTCTGCTGTCGAGATCAAAGTAAAGTCACTCACAACTGCCTTTGGGAGGCACGCCCAGCTGCACAGCAGTGGTTACTCCCTGATGTAGGAACTACTCTTCTTCTGTCTTCCTTTGAGTTATGTCTAGATGTGCTGGACCACAATAACTGGGCACAGTCATCCGTAAAAATTTAAGATATCTGAGGGTAAATATTATCTTTCATTACTAACATAAATATATTCATCCATTAATGCTGTCCCAAGTCTAATCTCAGAAATATCCTCCTTATTCAAAACTTGGCTGATAGCACACTAAAGTTAAGCAGAAATCCTCATCATATTACTTTTAATACTGCGAACAAGGATCCTGGGATTTCCCACCCACATCCCCTGCCTGGGAGAAAGGGGAATTGGAGTGAAATTAAGTATTGCAGAAATCTGTGTAGTGTAATTCTCTCTTGTCGGTGCATCTTATAAATCTAAGAAGCTGTGAAACCGTCATTGAAAACTGGGTCAAACTCATTTAAAACAGCACACAGTATCAAAAATGTCAGTGATGGACAGGTTAAACTGTGATACACAGACATCTCCTTTATATTTTTTAATTAAATGCTGTGGAGTGCTGCAACTGTGTGGCTAGTTTTTTCTTCTGCACACTGACTCTCCATGGCAGAGAACAAAAATCATTCAGGCTACTTCACATACACCGCCAACTCGAACACTGGCATCTGTCATGGCCACACTATTAGCACTGCCAACATTTTCCCACATTTCTAGTGCTGCCTGCACTTTGTCACTGTGAGCTGCTGCATGTCTGTTTTGCTCTGGTGAAGCTAATTTAGTATATTTATTTCCACTTTATTTCAGAAATGTTATCTTCAGCGGTAATGAAATATTTTAGGCATTTAATTTACCTATTGGAAAGACAGTCTTATTAAATGCCAAACATTTTTCTTATTATAATACATTTGTTGTGGCTTTTAGTTTTCTTACATCTAAAATGCCATTGTTATTTATTTATTTATTTAAATATCCATAAAAATCTTATTATGGCTGCCTGCACCTTCACTAGGTGAATGGGCAAAGCCATGCCCCCATTATAAAGGGGAATAAGGCTTTTAAATTACTTGGATGGCATCTGTGTGCATAGCTGTGGGAGCAGCTCTGGTCTCTTCTGTCTCATCTGGACAGTGCCCAGTGCCTAAGACAAGGCTGCAAGTAACAGTTTTTTTATGATCAATTAATGGCTATGTCTCTCCAGGCTCATGGTAGCATGGGGTCAGGGTTGTGTTGGACCAGTCAGCAAGTCAGTCCTGCAAACTCCCCAGTTCCTGTTTACTCTGAAACAACTACCTTAAGTAGTATTTTTTTAGGGACGGGCGACACTTCCTTTTTGTTACATTTTCTTGTTCATTCCATATTAACAGCAACAAGAAAAGGTAAAAAAGAAACTGCTGTTTTCTTGGTTCTTGAAAAAGGTGCTTGAAAATGGACAGTATGCTCCTCACTCAGAGTAACATAACATAATGTAACCCTTCCATCCAGCTGCACACTGAACTGTTTCATTCCTACATTTCATGAATATCAGGCCCCTCTTGATTAAACACATTTGTCCATAGAAAGATATTACCCCCGGGTTCCAAGCTGCCTAGCATGCTGCAATCTATGTCAATTACTGAATGGCTTTTTAAAAATATGATTCCAAAACATAATCTAAGCAGATTTTTTTTTTCAGTTTCTCCTTTAAAAATGTTTAGTCTTTTATTTAGCATAATCAAAAGTCATTAAAGAGTCTGTCAATCTGCGTGTCTTCCTTCAGGAGAACATAGAGCTTGCTTTAGATGAGACAGACACCAGCACGTCTATGTCTGTAGCAGTGGTAGACCAGGCCTCAAGCCAAGCGCTGGTAAGTTTAATGTTTTAATGTGTCTGTTGTCTTCATTTCTGTCTCCTTTTCTTGATATTTTTCATGCATAAATCTGGTGTTGGTATAACAACATGCCTCTGAATGCTTCTAAGAACAACTAGGGACTCGGGACTTGCATCGCTTTCATGATCTATTTTCACATAGTAATCTCTGGGCACCCTTTTTTTATGCAACAATGAATAATATCTTTTAGCATCAGAAGTTCTCTTTATGTGAATTTTTAAATATTGAAAGGTGGTTGAAAGAGAGGGTAGGAACAGGAAAAGAAAGGTTAGAGAATTGACTTTAAGAAAGAAAATCGATGTTTGGCTTTTGCAGCCTGTGATCTGTACCATGGAAACAGAAATGGCAGAGTTTAGAGAGTCATAGATCACTTGGGTATAATTCCAATGTGTTTGGTTTGAGTGCTTTACTTTTTAAAGGGTCCCTGCTCTAATGGGAATGTCATCAGAAGCAGCGAACTGTGGTGCATCACACTAAAAACCAAAGAGGGATAAAAAACGCTGATTCTTCAAAGTCATTTCTAAAGTCAACTCTTTGCTTAGAATGAAAAGACATTTCGATCAAAGATTTTCTTCCCTCACAGATATATTTTTCTCCTGTTGTAGCACAGATGTCCGTTATCACAAACAGCCTGAACGCTCACCACATTGCAAGCCTCATAGTCATATGTCGCCTCCAAACTGATACTGTTGTACTTGAAGTCAGTGTAGTGTGAACTGCTGATAAGGATTTATCCTGTGTAACTTCCTGATAGCTGCTAAAACAGCTTTTGGTTTTGTGAGTTTGGTTCCCAAGCTACCAGGGTGGATTCAGGCAAGCATGCTCACCAAGCCGGCTGCCTCAGTATGGAGACTGTTCTTCCTAGAGCTCATTGTCATCCACAAAAACAATAGTGGCTTATTCTAAATGTCTTTGGGCAAAAAGTGCATAATTCAACCTTAGGGTTTGGGTGAAAATTTAAGAGTGTGCTTAAAAGTGTGCTTTTTAATTCTTGTAGTATATGAAAGGAAACCTGCACTGCCCAATCAAGTATCACACAAGGACACAACAATAACCTTTCCCAGGCACTTATTCCATGATTATCGATGCTGGAGTGGGTTTTATTTTCTTCTGTGTTCACACTAATTGTAATACTAATTGTATTACTTTTTAATCCCTTCTCCTCTGCCACTATGCGTATTCATGAACTCCTTTTTGTTTCCATTTCGATTATACGGAAAAGCTAAATTGATGATGCCATTATCTCAGCAACTGCTGGAGGGTGCAGAGACCACAAGTGCTTTTTAAAGTTTAATTTCTGATGCTGGTATTACAATCAGGCCTGTCCCAACTGGCTCATACTGGGAAAACATACAGTACAGCACACTACTTATACATGTCTTAGAACTGATTATTAATGGAAACACTGACTATAGAGGTCATCACTCAGCATTTGAAGGCTACTTATTTTTAATCTTTCAAAAAAAGCAACATCTTGTTTTTTTTGCTGTGGAAAAACAATGACTGAAACATCCTCTGATTCATCAATGTGTTGCTGTTACATAGCTAAAGCAGGCTTAATGTCCTTGTGGCTAGGTGGATTGTTATTCATTTATGTAGGACTGTAGGAGTAGGAGTAAAGCTGGTCAAATAGGTAATGGTAAAATGGAAAGTAAACTAAAGGTGCAGCGATTGGGGTGATGAGAAAGTAATTTCTGCTATCGTTTGTGAAATACTGAAGGTGAAACCTTGTGTTCAAACTAGGTTTGCACTGATCTTTGTGCATGTGTGTATACCTGTTTATTTGACAGGTACGGACAGTACGAACAGATGAGGCACGGGGCCTGTTGTGGCTAATGGAGGAGGAGGCGCTGCAGCCTGGGGGATCAGAGGAAACCCTGTTGGGACGTCTCTTTAGCTACTATGGACCTGCTGAGGGCGAGAGTAAAGGCAAGGAGAGGACAAACACACACACACACTTACATGCACACATAAACTTGGAATGCTTGCCATGCATTGTATTAGCTTCAAGTCTATAATTCTTTACTCTCTCTTTCACAGTATTTGCCAACTCTATAGGTTTAAATTGAATTAAATAAAACTGTTTCACCATGTAGTTTAAGGTAACTGCCTTAGATACAAGACTGTAACAAGGCTACACTCCTCTTTTGTGTCATTGTTGTATCATGAAGAATGGGTTCATCCTATCCATATACAATAATAGACTGTACATGAAGCACTGACTGATTGACGAGTTATACCGTAGATGAGACATACAAGTATTTTCTATGTATATTGTTGGCAGCCAACTGTTACTTGCCATGGCCACAACTTATCCTAAAATTATCCTAATTGACCACAAGAATTCTATAAAAAGGGTAATTTCAGTCTTTCAAAACAACATCTTAAAGCTTCTCATTCATACTCTTTATATAGGCCAGATTTGAACTTTTCTTTCTAGTTTTCTACCATATCTCTTTGAAATTCTACCACATCATGTTTGAGTCTGATGGTTGAATTATTTACGGCAGCATAGTACCGTAGATTTAAACATTTCACACTAAAACTGCATGGACAGGTCTGCTAGCAGCTAGGCTGGGAACCGAACTGTCTTTTATTATCACTGTATCAGTTATGTTTATGTAGGATTGTGACAGACTGTACATACCAGAGTAATCAAGACAAGGTGAATCAGCTTGCTGTACCCTTCATGCAGACTGTATAAACATTTTCCTGAACTCCTGAAGGAGACTGTTCATGTTCATATGTAATGAGCCAGGGAATCTCAACCTACCTTCCACATTTACATTTCAGGTCACACCTTCCTCTTGAAGAGTGAGAAGGATAATCATTTCCTGCTGGGCCACAGTCATGGGACTGGCTGGGTGGAGTATGATGCCTGCGGGTGGCTGAATTATGCCAAGCAGAATCCCGCCACTTCCAATGCTACAAACCTCCTGCAGGATTCCCAGAAGTAAGCATCACACATGCAGGGGAGCCTCTGGGTGCCAGTGGGGATGGGGGTTATCATATGGGGTTATTACTTAAGTGGATTTTTACAAAATCTTAGGCTGAAGTAGTGTGTCTCTTGCAGGAAGATCATTAGCTCATTGTTCCTGAGCCGAGCGGGTGGAGCCACTGTTCTGTCCGGTTCCATTGCGGGCCTTGAAGGTGTTTCTCAGCTGTCCCTGCGACGGGCCACTAGCATGAGGAAGACCTTCACCACAGGGGTGGCTGCTATCAAGAAGAAGTCCTTGTGCATTCAAATAAAGCTTCAAGTGGTGAGAGGAGAGGGGGGAACTAATCAGTCAGTCAGTGGTTTGTCCACTGTCAACTCCAAGTTTCAAAACATCATGTGTCTGTTCTGCCAGTGACACTGAGAATCAACATCCCATTCTGCAGCTGTTTTCATTTACTGGTTCCTATTTGGTTTGCTATCAGGTTGATGTGATTAGTATATTATTGCTCATAGTTGTGAACTTGTATTGTAGTGTACTTTGGACCTTATACTGTAGCAGTCACAAATTGCTTAATGCAGCTTTAAAAATATAGATGAGATAAAGGCCCCAGTGTTTGGTCTGCACCCAGAAATAGATTTGAAAATGATATTAGGCCTGGTGTTAGTGTGCTATGAGAACAGTTATGCATATATTTTGCTTTCAACCATATTGTTTGACAAGAATATCATTATTGGATGATTCTTTATTCTATAAAAATCCTTGCTTTCTTCAACATCTGCACATGGCATTGTTCCAGCAAATAAATTTGGGTTAAGATATGGTTAGAGGTGTTAACTGTGAAGTGTGGACTCACTCAGTGTAACAATTCCTAGGAATTCTGGGCTGTTTGTTACCCAAAACTGTCACTGATGAGAGGAAAAGGTTAAACAACACTTTAAAAGAAAATTGTTTAATTTTATAGTAATTAATTAGTAAGCAGCATTATAAATATATGGATCAACAACAACGACCATAAAAAAACTTTCCCAGACCTTGTGTTGAAGAGTCTCAGGGAACACAACATTTAGACAAATAAGTATCTGTATTTCTCAACATTTGTCAATGAGCCTTGTATGGAAATACACATTAAGCTTTTATATAGAAACACACATAAAGGTGGGCTCAATGCTCAACTTCTTATTATGTGTGTACCAGTGTTGTCATAGAGTTACAATGTTCTTATCTGCTTGACAACGACATTGGACAGAATTAAAATGGTAGATAATCTGCGTGTGCTAAAAGTTCTGACTAAATGTAATATTGTAAGGTGTACATGTCATAAATAGCATACATAGCATTTGGTTGTTTTAGGCAAAAAATGTTAAGCTAATGATTACACATAGATACCTCAGTGGAAGATATTGTGTTCTTAGCCTGTTTCAACCAGGGTCCCTAACCGTGCTCTGTATTTTCCAGGATGCCTTACTTGACATGGTGCGGAGATCCAGGATTCACTTTGTTCACTGCATATTGCCCAAGGCAGATGCCCTCAAGGCTCTGAGTGGATCATTGTTCAAAGGAGGGGAATGTGAGGCTCAAGGGGAGATTGGAGAGCCGGGCTTAATGCAGCTGGATGTAGCCCTGCTCCGTGCTCAGCTGCGTGGCTCCAAGCTGCTCGATGCTCTTCGGATCCACAGGCAAGGTGAGGTAACTGCCTAAATCACATACTAAGAACAGGCATATAAACACAGACCTCCACATCCAAATATATTTAAAAAAGAAATCTAACCAAAACCATTTTTTCCATACTAAAATATCTTTTTCACTCTTCAAACATTCCCAGAACATAATGTTGTTCTTCAACACTGACCTTCACAGGTTACCCCGATCACATGGTGTTCTCTGAGTTTCGACGGCGCTTTGATGTGCTGGCACCGCACCTCACCAAGAAGCATGGGAGGAATTACATTGTGAAGGACGAGAAGAGAGTAAGTCAATCAACCAGAGAGGAAAATGTACAGCTCCGCCAGTGGCCAAGCACAGTCAAGATTAATGTTGTAAGAGGCATCTTCATTGCATCTGCCCCTGATTTGTCAGCAGACAACTGACAGAGAAATAAGCCCTCATTCATCAGAGCCATTGTAATGATCTAATCAACTTAACCTTATCAGTATCATGCCTGTTAAAGAGGCAGATCCGTATTGTGGCTTAGAAAGTGCTTCACTGCATTCAAAGCTGCAAAATATCATTCAGATAGATGTACTTATCATCTTTTGTAATCTGGGCATTGGAGCACCAAGGTTTTTCCCTCTTGTTGTGACAGTACTGGTGCATTACCTCTCTAGTGCTTTTGTTTTAAATTTATGAACAATGATTGTGAAAAAAAAAACATCAGAAGAAGCTGGTGTGAGTTTTATTCTTAGAAGTTAACTATTAATTATGGCGTGCTGTGCAGTGAAGCATTGGTCCTCTGCAAGAGAAAAATAACACAAAAGTTTGTTTCTAGAGAGGAATGAGAGAGAGAGAGAGAGAGAGAGAGAGAGCGAGAGAGAGCGAGAGAGAGAGAGAGAGAGAGCGAGAGCGAGAGAGAGAGAGAGAGAGAGAGAGAGAGAGAGAGTGAAAGAATGGGGTTAAGGGAGAGAAAAGCTCTTTCCCCCTGTGTCTGTGTATTGGGGCTGAGTTTCTGTGGAAACACTGGCAAACAAAAGCCCCTCAGTGCTCATGGCAAACCTCTCCTGGTGTAATCTAGATGTGGTCTTTTAGGCTGGAGGCTCAAGTAGAGAGAAGAAGCTGAGACAACAATACACCTACAGTATACACAGACTGGTAGATGGACAGAGAGAGGCTCCTGGCTGGCTGATGGGGTACCTTCGCATAGGCTGTATGTGCTCAGAGCAGCAATAGGGCCAAGACCACCACGGGGTCATGACGAATAAGCCAGGAGCAGGTGGATTCTGGTTTGTGGTTGTGGTTGGGAGGTTCTGAGGAGCCAAACTTTCTCCCATGCTTACTGACTTAAACTTTCAAAACAAAATCCAGTCGGGAAGGGATGTGAGAGAAGAAGGGAAACTGCACTTTACCATTAGTTCAGCATGGCAACTCAGGGGGACTGTGGACTACTGAAGTGTTGCATTGTCAGTAGAAGTTCTCTCTGGATCCAGCAGTTGAAAAACTAAGTGTGTGTGTGTGTGTGTTTGTGTACATGTGTGCTTTTACCCAGGCTGTGGAGGAGCTACTAGAATCCTTGGATTTGGAGAAGAGCAGTTACCACATGGGCCTGAGCAGGGTGAGTAATGCCACCACATCTCAAACAAATAAACAGCTTTAAAACTGTTCAATAAACCTCTGCTGTGAATTGCTGCCAGTTTCAGTCTTCTTAACGCTCTAAGCACAGAGCTCGTTTTATCTTTGTATTTTTTTTTAAAGACACTTGCTATCTGGGGGAGTGTGTGTTTCATTACACCTGCCACTCTTTGAGGTTTGTTGGACATCCTTTTTTGGAGACTTGCCAAGCCTTGCCCCCTTCTCCCAGTCTTACAGACAGTGGCTTCCCTAGAGGCATGTCTACCCTCCCCGACTATGTGACCATTATTCCTTCTTTATTTTCAGGTCATTAGAGCAAATTCTCACAACTGATGGCCCTCTTTGTTTTTCACTATGACCGTTGTAAAGTAATCACAGTAAACACCGCCTGGCACACTGAGGTCTAATCCTATCAGCCGGAAAGTGGCCATCAGCCAAGAAGGATATCAAAGGAAACAATAATGCACGAAACAGTGGAACTTATGCTACCAGATAATGTATGCTGTACAGGGCCCTTTTACAACACACGACACAAGAATGGTTTGGAGGCAGCTTCACATGGTGCCACACTTTGGAGTGTGAAATGGGCTCAGAAGTAGACAAGCACAGTTGGCCATTCACAAAGCATTCCAGTGGCTTCCTAGCAACATGTCTCACTTGCATGCCAATTACACCAGCACAATAACCTTATAGCAGTGGAATCACAGCTCTTGACAAGATCAGATCTGCCATAGCAGATAGCCATGGTTCTAATATATATATGTATATACATATATATATATATGTATATACATATATATATATATATATATATATGTATATACACATATATATATATATATATATATATATATACATATATATATATATATACCCATATATAAATATACACATTTTAACTAACTACATGATGATGACAATGAAAGAAAAGAAGAAATAGCTTCTGCTCAAGCCCCACTGAGCAATTGGAACATAAGATTCATTAACGTCATTGAATTCATCACTCCTTCCTATAGCAGTTTGCAGATTACTACTAAACCTGCACGTCCATTTCCATCTTCTGCTTTCTTAAAAGATCACATATGGATTTGGTCATTTGTAAAGCACTACTACTTGTGTAGAGAGACCTTGGGTGGAGACTGTCCATCATCCATCCATTTTAATAGCTTGCTGCCATCATATCTGGAATGCATTCACAGTACCTAATCCCTCTGAGGTGTAGACAGGACGTGATGTGATCTGCTTTCTTTTGGCTGTTTACCTGTGTTTTACCTTTGGCCCAGATTAGAAACAGACAAGGCTGATTGTCTGAGATAATAACGGAATCACAGCTTTCTCACTTAGATAAGACTCACTTGTCCATGGATTACACTGCTTCGTATTGATTTACTGCTTCAGAGCACTTATTTACTTTTGAACTTTTGAAAAGCAGGGCCTCTGAATCAAATTTTATTTAATTCTGAAATCTCCCTGACTGAAATAAGCATTACATGATCACTCAATAATTGTATCTTCAAATAATAAGTTCATTTGATTTTATGTCTGTGATTTGGTGTTTTTTTCTAGTTGTTCTTCAGGGCTGGCACCTTTGCTAAGCTGGAGGAACAGAGGGATGAGCAGACCAAGCGCAATCTAACCCTGTTCCAAGCTGCCTGTAGAGGCTATCTGGCACGGCAAGCCTTCAAGAAGAGAAAGGTAGGCACACACAACAGATGGCTTAGTCTTAAATTAAAGTTAGGCTAAGCGCCCAAAACACCAAGGACATGTTTATCTAAATTGAGTGAGGATATACAGTATCTATCTATGAAAAATTTCATCCAAATCATCATTTGGATAAGAAAAATCTAATGGACTCACTTTAATATATTACAAGTTTCAAATGAAAAAATAAATGTAATACTTACAAAAGTAAACCAATTAAGTATCAAGAACCATTTGGCTGCTCTGCTGTTTTTTTTTAATAAAGCAGGTGACAAATGTGAGCTCCAGAGGCCTTGTTGCCTAGGAGTCCACCAGGAGTTGAGAGTTCCTTGTTCAGAGCTAATTTTAGTGCCTGTTTGCTCTGCTCTTGGAGTAGATCTAACAAGCTCTGCTGTAAATCTTCAACTAATTAACTAAGTGTTGTCTAAATCTACCGTCCTTACCCCCTCTTCTGTACTGTAATCCATCCAATCAGCTCTCCAAGGGGGATGTTTGACAGTGACACGCCCGTTTCTGTTGCATTTTATCAAACTGCACCTCTTAAATGCAGCCTCAAATGTGTTGCTGACTCACACACCCATCTGCTCCACCCATCTTCCATTTTTCTCCCAGCATGTGATGGGTCCATCTCTCTGGACCTCATACATGTCCTCTTGTGATGAATAGAGCCCGGCAGTCCTTCTCCCTCTCTGTGATTACTATTTAAGTGATTGTGCCGCTTCAACTGGCTAGTGATGAACCAGCAGAAACAGAATCAACATTGCTGCTCTCCATCCAGTATAACATGCTGTTAGTGAGTAGATATTTTGTTCACTTGAATATGATGCCAGTAAAACTATTAAATTGTCATCTTTGCAATAAGGCAAATCAATATGACATTGTATATTACTGGACTTCCAGCTCTCTTGTTATGTTATTACTGTTTTTACCATAAGAGTTTGAGTAATGAATGCTAGTTGAAAATGGAGGACCAAGAGAGGCCAATGTATTTTCTTTATTAAGTTCAAAGGTCAGAATTCACACAGTGAAGCAGGCTAAGAGCTTGGTGCCTCATAATCTGCTAGAACTTGAAAAAATCAACAGCAAGAAACCTTTAAAAAATTGCTAGGCAACTGTGCAATTACAAAATCCATTAGCAAAGAGGCAATTTTTTTCCACTGCCCCCGTATGTCCCCTATCTCCTGCAAATGTATCTATAATAGAAAGATACAATTTAGTTTTACTTTATGTTGTAATTTTATTGCTCTTAAACTCAATTTAGGTTGGCAAGGTAAGATGTAGCATACAATCATGAATGTGATAAAAGCTACCACAAAGTCAGGGCTAGTGCAGAGGCTTATTTAAGCTGTGCACATGATTATGCACATTACTTTGATGGCCATACCCAGTTTATCTCAAAAATCAATAAAATCAATTCAAAAAACTTAATTCATCCCCAGCAAGGTAGTTAAAAAGGTACATGCAGCAGAGAGCACACACAAACACACTTATCTTAACAAATTTGACGGACCAGTTGTCTGTAGTTTAAAGGAATAGTTCATCATTTAGTTTGCTGAGAGTCAGGTGAAGATAATCTACTGTCATGTCTGTATGGTAACTATGAAGCTAAAGGCAACAACTGGTTATCTTAGGTTTGCACAAAGACTGCAAACAACAGGAAACAACTAACCTCCAGAGTTAGGGTTAGGCGTGTTAGTAAGTGAGCTATAGAAGTGCTGGTAGGCACATTTTGTTAGTGTTTCCCCCTGTTTCCAGTCTACGAGCTAAGCTAACTAGCTGCTTACTTTAGCCTTATATGGACAGACATAAGAGTTCTATCAATCTTGGCAAGAAGGTAAACAAGAATATGTTCCTATAAATGTACATTATTATAGTCTGACAATACAAATTTGCTAAAATATGTAAATATGTCGTTTGTGAAAGTAACTCTTATTTTGTCATTAAACTGATTCTGTCTGAGCAGAGATTTCCTATTAGGAAATGATAAATCAGGCCTTTTAGACAAGTCTTAGAAGTTTAGCCTTTTCTGGATTCAACTTCAAAAATTACTTCAGAATATAAATCTAAGCTTTTAACATTATTAGGTCAGTATCTGCAATCAGGTGTCAAATTGAGATGTGAAAATGTACGCTGTAGAAGAATCAGAAGTGAGGAGCAGTGCTAAATTTGGTTTGCTTACCTTTGCTATCCCCTTTCCCCTTTTCTCAGCCATTGCTCAAGCAACTACATAATGCTGGATTTGTTACTGTTCAACTGTTACATGTATGGTATACAGTACAGTTTCTTCTTGCAATGATTACCTGAAGGGCATTTTCCCCCTGCTGTATCTCATTCTTTTTATGTTATTCCTGATTCAATTAGTCGACGCCACAATAATACAACAGAAGTGGGACTGTGGTGTATTATTGAGTGATTTTCTTCTCCCTTTCTCTCCATGTAGAGGATTTACAGAGTGTATTGCTGTTCAATCTTAGAATAATCATCGTATAATAACATCCACTTGCGCCCTTGCTGTTACCCTGTTATCCCTTTGTGAAAATTGATTGGGCTCCATTGCCTCTTGCACTGTTTGAAGAATCTAGTCTTAGCAGGTAGAGTAGATGATAATTTGCCTCTGGAACATTGCGGATGATGTCTGGTAAAGCCTCTCAGACACTTGCTGGTTGATCTATATGAATGTGACAATTTCACTTGATTGATATTCCCTGGCATGTTAACCTTGTGAAGCTGTGCCTGGCCCATGTGACATCAAATGACAAAACCACAATTTTTCCCCCTCCTCTTTCAACTGTCTCCTTAAGGGGACAACCTGACATTTTAAAAGTCTGTTATTTTGCCTCAGCAGTCACTTACCGCATTGGGAGTTTGGTCCTTCAGGTATCCTACAAATGTCTTTATTTTAGGTATATTTTGTATAAAGCAGAAAGTCTAATAATACATACCTATTCATGTAAACCTTTTCCCTTCATTGCAACAGTGCTCACTGAATGTTAAAATATACCTATATCACTATATACCTAAATCAGACAATTTGAAACATGCAATTCCATCGTTTGATAGAGAAGAAACATTAATACCTCCCACTATAAAGGTGTGGGTAGCCTCTGCATTTGTATTTCAGGATTGAAATGTCAGTTGATATCATGATAATGATACTACCCAGGCATGACAAACCAATAGGTTCCTGATTAGGGCCATATATGTAATCAGACATGCTGTCCTTTAGCAAGGCATTATTTCATGTTGAAGAAATCCCCAGAAACTGAGCATAAAGTGTTGGTAGAAGTGTGATCACAGTGACAACCATATGGTGCTACAGACATGTATCGAAGCACTCAGATCTTACACATATACAAACATGCCTGTATACATATACGTACACACATACACTATAAACACATCTATGTCTATGTGGAATTGTAAGGAATAGAATGGAAAATATGTCTTTGTCTTGATCTTGGTTCGCAAAATTCACGTCACACTTTTTTTTACAGTTGTCACAACCTCTTAATGTAATGTGTATACCAAATTTTTTTTACACGGTGTTCATGTAGTATAATCTTTTGTTAGTTTTTTATTCATTTAGACTAAATATGACAAGTGAGACCCGTCTTCTGTCAGAGATTTGCTGCATTTTGCTCCATGTTAAGGCTTTCACTGTGTGATGAATCCTAATTGGCCATAGAGAGTACCTTCAAGGCAAAATGTACCTGATGCTGAGAATTGTGTTACTCTAATTGGGTTTCCCCATAATCTGCTTCTGCTAGAGAGAGCCTAATGCATAAGCAGCATGGAAAATGTGTAATACTTGGAATTAGCTGCCAACATGTTTGATTTAATTAATCAAAAATGAGCTTCCAGCTTTGGAACACACTCCACAGAAACTCTCCAGAGGAGGCTGGCAAGTCCTGGGATAGCTACTAGCCCATACCCAGCCAATAGAACATAAGAGTGAGGAAAGAAATGTTGTTCATCGGTGGTAAGGATGATTTGGTAACAGTAGCTAAGTTCGGTAAAGCATTTATTCCCCTGAGTAATTCAAACTTTCTTAATTTTCTGGCATTGTTTCATGGACCCCACCTTGTAATGCCTCTGCATTACACTTGCTGCATTCAAACTCTTAATCATCTGTTTCCATATACTGCATTTAATGCCATGTAATGGACATATTATCTCTGTTGTCTTGATTACGAAGCACTTATTTGTATAAGACGATCAATTTACAGTTTACAGTTGATACAAGATACAGATACAAGTGTTTACATTAATATTACACTACCATCGACTCAGTCTGTGTGTCTATGTGGTTGTACACAACAACAACAACAACACCTACAGGCTCATATGTGTTACTCTCTGTGTGTCTAGATTCAGGATCTAGCAATTCGTTGCATCCAGAAAAACATCCACAAGAACCGTGGCGTGAAGGACTGGCCATGGTGGAAGCTCTTCACCACAGTCCAGCCCCTCATTAAGGTCCAGCTCACTGAAGAGCAGATGCGAGGCAAAGACGTGAGGAGACCATTCTGTCTGATACCACCCACCTTATAGATTCCCATAATCCACTTTTAAAATGCAGTACTTTCCACTGCAGCATGGGACTTCCTATTATTGATTTTTTATATTTCTTGTAATATTTAATATCACAGTTTTACCTGTAATATTACATGTAACCTACAGTATATAGTTCTATTCTGTGCTCCAGGAGGAGATACAGCAGCAGAAATTGAAGCTTGAGAGAGTGGAGAAAGAGCGAAATGAGCTGAGACTGAACACGGATCGATTGGAGAGCAGGGTAGGTCCCTATGCCTGTAGCAATGCATGCTGGGAGGATAGTGTTTGAGTTTGGTGGTGAAGTTACACTTTTTTTTTGTTTTGCATTACACTCTGTGTGTGTGTGTGTGTGTGTGTGTGTCCAGATCACAGACTTATTGGCAGAACTGGCTGATGAGAGAAGCACTAGTGAGTCAGCGTCCCAGATGCTGGAGACTGAGACTTCAGAGAGACTCCGTCTGGAGAAGGACATGAAGGATCTACAGGCACATATACACACTGATATAAACACACACTGTAACATCATCATATTAAAAAACAAATTCAGATTTTAATGTGACTGACGCTCTTTTTTTCCAATTGGTGTGTGAATCTGTCCATTCCAGGCTAAGTTTGATGCCATGAAGAAACAATTAGAATCACAGGAGATGGAGGTGATGGAAGCTCGGCTCATGAAAACATCAGAGCTCAACGGGGAGATGGACGACGACGATGATGATGATGCAGGTTGGTTGAGCTAGACACTGCTGGTTGTTATTTAGAGGTGACACACAGACTCCAGAGACCATCCATCCGTGTATTTCATTGTATGCCCAAATGTTGAGGAGGAAAAACCTCTTTGGAATCACAATCTTGGTCATCAGTTCTTTTAAACATTGGTTTTCTATTCTCTAATTAATTGTACTTTGTGACATTGGCAGCAGCTTGCCTAGGCCTGCCTAATGGGCATGTCAGCTCAGGTCAGAGGCATAATTTACTGAACCGCCCGCTCATACCAGCATTATGTGCACAGTTTGAAAAATCTCCCTTATACTAATTGTGGCTGCGGGAATTAGTGGCTTTTGTTCGACTGTTTCAACTGGAGACAAAACAGTGACACTTGGTCACATCTTGCATAATGCTATTAAGTATATTTTCCAAGTTTGGGATTTACCGCTAGGGGATTAAGATGTTCGCTCCCAGGCATACAACTAATGCCTGCTGCTGATTGGTCTCCACCAGCTGGTAAAGAGAGCTCTTGCTGAGAGCGTATTGTCCATCAGCCTGCCCCCCCTCAATACGTTCCCACCCCCATTCAACCCACCTCAGCAGACACACTCTTACAGAGCAAATCAGAATTCTTAGATGAATGAGAAAATAATCGTTGGGATCAGAGCCGGTGGCCCTGCAAGTTGTCATTATGCTATATATATGCTAATGAGCAGCACTGATGGAGGAGCCAGTGTTGGTATGTGAAGGAGAAATGGACAGCCTCTAAAATGATAAGGCTTGGAAATGAACCTGAACCTGAATGTCTGCCTGGCCGCTGTTATAGTTCTGATAGCCTCTGACAGCTCCAGAATTAGGGTCGACTAAGAACTGTGGAAAGTGCCACTTAGACATGTCCTTCTCTAACTACTATTGTGGTGTGCTCTGAATTCTTACCTCAGGTTTATCTAAGATTAGAGTTGAAACACGAAGGCTGCTTTGTAGTTTCCTGTCGAATTTAGTGACCTTATTAAGGTCGGGATTTGATGAAAGAAGTTTTATTTCCTGAAAGATTATATTATTTCAGCCCTTGAATGTGATAACCATCACAGCCAGTACAGTGCACTCTATAATCCACAGCATCCATCATTTCTGAGCTTTTCAGTCTTTTCGTCTAGATGCCCTGCTAGACCTGCATTAAAGGCAGGAGACACACAAATGTCACAAATTGTATGTCTTTCCTTCAGGAGGCGAGTGGCGGATAAAATACAACCGAGCCATTCGCGAAATGGACTTCACCAAAAAGAAACTCCAGCAGGAGTTTGATGACAAGCTGGAGACAGAGCAGCAGGGCAAAAGACATCTGGAGCGAAGGGCAAGAAACTTTTAATAGCATTAAATCATTTTACAAATCAAGTCTATTTTAATGTTTTGTTACCACACACCAGTTAGTTATATAAATGTAATGATATGCATTGTCTGTCATGAAAGAATAATAAAAAACCTGTTTGTTTGCATGTGTTTGCTATGTATGCACACCGCAGCTGGCTGATCTGCAGACAGATAATGAGGATGTGCAGCGCTCCGTGCAGCAGCTGAAGAAGAAATGCCAAAAACTGACGGCAGAGCTGCAGGACACCAAGCTTCACCTGGAGGGCCTACAGAGCCGCAACCATGATCTGGAGAAGAAGCAGAGGAAGTCAGTTTCTTTGTCTCTCTCTCTCTCTCTCTCTCTCTATCGAGCTGTGGTTCTGTTTTTCCTTCTGTTTTTCATGAAGACACATTGCAGAGAACATATTGCTCTTTTCTCCTTGGAAGGCCAGGCGCGCACACTCTGACCCACCCGGCAGAACGCTAACGTTTTCTTTAATTTGAATAGTGACTGAGATGTTCCGTAATCTGTGGAATTGCATTAGCTGAGAAAATGACTCAGACTTTAAGCACTTGAGAAGCTATCGCTGTGGCAGAATGTGATCTCTCCCCTGTGGCTAATTGAAGATGCTCTGTGGGTGAAATTATTTTCAGCTGCGCTTCAGAGAGAAAAACAGGGAATTACAGCGAGCTGACAGCATGAAACACTTAGCTGTTAAGTTCACTAACCATAAGTGTTTCTGCCCAAGACAATTGAAGAAAACATTTTACACATTATTACAACCCAATTGTAAAGTGATGGCTAATGGAAGGGGATAATGGTGGAGGCTAAAATAGAGGTAGTGCTGAACTGATGTTGGGCTCTTTGTCGAGGGTATAAAACATGCTAAGTAACAGGAGTTAGAGTTAGATATTGGATTAGCAGGCTCAATGATAATGACCTGACGTACCACTATATTAAAATCTCTTGTAGCCTTCAGCCTTCCACAAATTGGCACATATTGGCACTTTGATCCCTCAGAGTTTACTAAGATACTCAACTGTTCAACTCTATGGAACTCTAGTCTTATGTACAATCAACTTTTTGCTGAGCTGTGTGTGTATTTGTGTGTGTGTGTTTTCCAGATTTGACCTGGAGCAGAACCAAGCTCAAGCTGAGGTACAAAGAGAAAGGAGCCAGAGGGAGAAGCTGGCTCGAGAGAAAGACCTAATGACTGGTGAGATCTTCAACCTCCGCCAGCAGCTGCAGGTGAGCTACTTTACACTACACACTTCAGACATACTCTGATGTCTCTTATGTACTGGTCTCTCTGCTCTTTGTTTGACATAACTGGGCTGGTACAGGTGTGCGCTTCACTGTTTGTCTTCTGCCTGCAGGACAAGGACATTGAATTGTGCGCCGCAAATATGAAGGTGCAGCAGCTGGAGGCAGAGCTGCAGGATCTGTCCTCCCAGGAGTCTAAGGATGAAGCCTCACTGGCCAAGATCAAGAAGCAGCTCCGAGACCTGGAGGCCAAGGTGAAAGACCAGGAGGAGGAGCTGGACGAACAAGCTGGAACCATTCAGATGCTGGAGCAGGTACAGGAGGTCGCAGATGTGGTATTTCATACCAGTATGGAGACATATTTTAGTTTGTATTGCTAACATCTGATGATATCATGTTATTCATTTTTCAAACATGTTTCAAATTCTAAACTGTAATACTACTTTAACCATACTATACTTTAATATCCTTCAAAAGTACCATCATGTTATGTACACTTTGTTTAGTAATAAATGTTACAAGAGTCAATCTTTCATTTATGAAAGCTGGTAACTTATTTAGGAAGAAAACCAAAGATTTTTGTTTTTTTTCATTTTTGTGTTTTATTTTCTTCCAATTCTGTTTATTCGTTTATTTTATGCGTTATATGTGTGTGTCCTCATTGTGTGCTCAGGCTAAGCTGCGGCTTGAGATGGAGATGGAGAGGCAGCGGCAGAACCACTCTAAAGATATTGAGAGTAAGGATGAAGAGGTAGAGGAGATTAGGCGGTCTTGCAGTAAGAAGGTAGGTGCTGCTCTTTTCATTTCTGCAAGTTTTTCCTATACATAACCTCTCCATCTTAAATTGACAATTACACAGCCCTGGTCAAGGCAGTATTGAAGTACATTGTACCGTAGAGATTCTTGCACAGCCCACTATATTAAGTTCTTGAAGTTGTTATTTCAAGTAGTATACAGAAATACTGTATTCATCAGAAGAAAGTATAAATAATAATTAATAATTAATCTTTGCATTTATATCTATATAAAAATGAAAAAAACATAGAGGCTAGCAGATCTGCTCTGGGGGGTTCCATTTGTCTTTGATGTGTGAGCGCAGCCATGTCTAACAGGATGGTCGATGGTGTGTTATGTCTGACTTTGTTTATCACTTATCATCTGTTTGTGCATCCTGAAACTCTGTTCATGTGTCCTGCAGCTGAAACAGATGGAGGTACAGCTGGAGGAGGAGTATGAAGACAAGCAGAAAGTGTTGCGTGAGAGAAGAGAGCTGGAGTCCAAACTACTGAACGCCCAGGACCAGGTATTTCCATCACTCTGCCTCTGGTCTCTGTCAGTGCCGTTAAGAGTGTGCCATTTGTTTTGATTGGAAAGAAACTTCTTTTGAGTCTGGAGAGGTGCTATGGGTTTTGAAGGAGGCAAACAAAATAGAGGATGTGTAACAACTGGCTAGAAAGGTGTGTTTTGTCATTCAGGTGAGTCAGAGGGATGTGGAGACGGAGAAGAAGCTGAAGAAAGACTTGAAGAGAACCAAAGTCCTTCTGGCTGATGCCCAGATTATGCTGGACCACCTGAAGAGTAATGCCCCCAGCAAGAGGGAGATTGCTCAGCTCAAAAATCAAGTATGTCACCCCATTGAACACTTTACTCATCTCAGCAGATGATGGGTTGAAACTGTATATATACTTTCTGATACAACAACAAACACACTTTAAACTTTGTTCTCAGAGTATAACAATGATGCACAGGTTGATAAATCCTCAGTCATTTGCATATACAGGATATGTCTTTGATCTTGGCCTACCAATGTTTGTCTCTCACCTCCTCCATGACTACCTTTTCTTTCCTCCTGTTTCTCACAGCTGGAGGAGTCAGAGTTCACTTGCGCTGCAGCGGTGAAGGCTCGAAAGAGCATGGAGATGGAAATAGAGGACCTGCATATCCAAATGGAGGACGTAGTCAAAGCTAAGATATCGGTGAATTTTGAGCTATGTGTCCTGAGGGCGCAGCAAATGATGTAGAACATAAACACACTGATTGTGCTCCAGTGAATCACTTAAGCATGAATGCCAATCAGTTCTGCATGTTTCTAATACGTTTTTGTGTGTTCATAATCAATGCTGTGTTTAATATCACACGTTTATAGATAATAATCTATACCTACAATTTTTTCATATTGCAATAATAATAACAACAACAATAATAATAATTTTATATAGAGCACATTTCATAAAGGGGGTTAAGCTCAATGTGCTTTACAATAGAAGTGAAGAAACAAGACAATAAATTAAAACAGGCAAATTAAAATAAGTGCAAATACTGCACAAATACTTCAAACAAAGATGAACAACAACGATTATAGGCAGCAAATAGCAAGAACAGGTATGCTAAGAACAATATTTCAAAGATAGCAATTAAGGAGAGAAAGTCATAAGAACAATAAAATAAAACAAGATATTGTAAGATAAAACAAAACAAAGGAAGAGCGACAGTTAAAAGCAATGTTGTATAAACACGTTTTCAATGGTCATTAGACATGTTCACAGAGCTTGCATCTCTTATAGACTTGGGTAGGGAATTCCATAGTTTTGGTGCATAGTTAAAAAGGGCTGAGGAAGGATTATAAAATGACAAAGAGTAAGTAATGTAGGCCGGTTCCAAACCATTAATAGCTTTGTAAACAAGTAAGAGAACTTAAAAATCACTCCTAAGACACTAAAACTGAGATAAATGGATTGTTTCGGACGGTCGGTGAAGAGAGCATTACAGTAGTCTAACCTACTCAAAATAAATACATAACCAAGTTTTTCGGCATCTTGTCGGGATAGGAACGGCTGTACCTTTGCAATATTTCTTAGATGCAGAAACAGATTTTTTCACAGTGTTGTGTAAATGTTCCAATACCCCTCTTTTGATGAGCTCTATAAACCAAAAACAACAAACAACAAACAATGTTTAATTAATGGAGGGTTCTTCATAATGCAGCAGGGCTCTAACATTAATATGCTATGGCGGGATTTTAAAATAATAAATGCCCTTTGGCTTATATCTGATTTCAACATTTTGCTCTAATGGATAAATAAGCTTTGTTGAAAGTTTTTTTCTCTCTCCATCTGCTCATTAATGGCTGTCTCATGAGAGTTCCGCCTGCATTTCAGACTCGTAGACTGGGGATGTTTGTGTCTCTAGGGATGACACGCAGAGTGCTGTGTGCCTGTGCTTTGCTTGTTAATTGCTGCATTTATGACAGGGGAAGGTCTTGTAAATGTCTGAGATTAGAGAACGATATTGAGGGCCCGAGCCTGCCCCCCCACCCCGAACACAGAGGATGAACTCTAAATAGGACATCACCAGTATGCTGCACTGGCTGCACTTTTCCCTGCCTAAATGAGCCAATTGATTATCTCCAATTGGTCTCATCCTCCCGCCAGAACCTGGTCCAGATTGTGTTTCATTGCCATTAGATGAGATTCCAGGACTGCCACGGCCTGGCCAGCTAATGACCATTTATCATATTCAATAGCTCATGAATAAATCCTGTCATTCTATAATAAAAGTGCGTGTGATTCCTTTTCTCTGTGTCTTTCAGTTGGAGGAGCAGCTCAGCCGTCTGCAGAGGGAGAAGAATGACCTGCAGTCTCGTATGGAGGAGGATCAGGAGGACATGAATGAGCTTATGAAGAAACACAAAGCTGCAGTTGCACAGGTAACATGCATCCAACACCTTGATGAAATGGACCATGCCACAGACCACAAAAGTAGTGTAATTTCTTTGTTTAATTTGTTTAATTATATTTAGTTTGAAACATTGTGGGATACCATCTTTAACATTGACTGTTCTGCATGCTTAAGCAGGGTGGCTTTGAGGTTTGGAGGACATATTCCCCTCTAAACACAGTGTGTGCTCTACAGTCAGGGAGATGCAATCTGTTCTACAGCAGATCACATGAGAAATTATTTGGCACAGATGCATTCTTTAAATTACACATTTAAATTTAAAGATATATTCTTTACAGATAACTGAAGCATACATCGAGACTTCCTCTCTCTCACACACGTAACTTAATTCTCTGAATATTGTCTTTATGTGTCTGCATGTGTGTTTGTGTACTAGTCTGCCAGGGACTTGAGCCAGATCAGTGACCTGCAGGCCCAGCTGGAAGAAGCCTCAAAGGAGAAGCAGGAGATCCAAGAAAAGGTACAAGGAAGTATTCAAAAGCACTGTAGCTGCCAGCCAGGAACCTGCCCGCTGCCTCAACACTTCTCTCTGATTAGACCTCGACTTTTCAGAGTTTCTCTGATTATTGTGACCAAAAAATGCTTCATTTCTGTGGCAGCTTTCTTCTGAAAAGTTCAATGCAATTTGCATTTAAATTGTAGGAATCAGCAAAGATTTAGAGTCAAGGAGAGAAATTGTTCTTTTGCCCCTCACTACTCACATTTAAAGGAAGGGTCATGTACATAAACTCAGCAGCTTGTTTCCATGGTTTTACCAATTAGATCAAATAAAAGCACAAATTCTGACCCTTTCAATTATTATTTCTTAACTTGATGCATTAGCTCCGGTCTCACAGATTTATCTCATTTGGTTTTATTTGTTATTCCAATGCATCATTTTATTTTTTTCTGATATGGAGGGAAATGAAATGGTGGCAATGGGAAACAGGGATGAAAACAGTGTCAGGTGATGTGACTTGTTTGTTCATGAGATGAATTGATATGATAAAATGTGATAATTGGACACAGTAGCAAAACCTTGTTACTGTACGCTGGCCATTTTATGCGTGATTCATGTGATAATTCCCTTCAAGTGAAAAACTGTGAATGTGCCATTTTATCCTCACACAGAAACTCACTTGCACCCACTACTCGTATGGCTCTGTGCCATTCATTCAAGTACAATGATATACCTACAGGAACATTTAATTCACATTTACACATGTCATTTGATTACATTTTGATATACATTTCATTTTATAAACAAGATGACAGAAACATATCCCACATATAAATATCGACTCATAGACACAACCCACGGTTACAAGCGAGTCTGAAATACAAAATTATAACTGACCACTGTGCAAAGTTATATTATGTGTAAATACCTATCGTCCTATTTCATTTTTGCTGTTGGTTAGATGAAAACATAATACCATACTTGAATGAAAAGAACATTCAGCCGTAATGAAAAAATATTATGAAAAATGTTCTCACATGGATCAATGCTTCTTAAGAATGTAGATTTTGTAACATAAACTCTCAACTGTCCCAGGAACTCTGTACCATGCTCATATGGAGTTTGTGCTGTGTTCATGCAGAGTTTGTAGCAAGTCTATTTTTTTTCAGTTTTTAAAGCTCTGAGGTTCTTTAACTCTGGAATGAGTAATGGCTGTACTGTGCTTTTAATATATATTAACAGTCACTAACACGGCGAAGACTGATTGTTGTTGTGGTTGAGTGTTTCTGCGTACCAAGAACTGATATTAGCGATATTAGGCTATGAAATACTGATAAACTGCATAACTCGCTAGATTATGAAAAAGCAGTTTATCATTGTTATCAAGGACATTTTTATAAATATATAGTGCTGAAATTACTTTATCTCTCAGCTCTACTATTAAGCTTTCTAAACTATATTATGCTCTGCATTATGTGCATTTAACTGCTAATCTGTATAGCTATAGGTTCTTTTTAGCCTAGTGGCATGGGCCTTGGGGTGGCAATGTCGGTCGGTCCACCACTGTGGTCCAGGCTGAAACATCCTAACTATTAGTTTCCTTAACTTTTTATCTAGCACCATTGTCAGGTCAAAATGTTTAATTTGTCCAATACTTTCAGCACATAGTGTACCTGAACAATTCCAATCAGTCTCAGCTGAACTTTGTGTTTATTGTTAATTTAGTTAGGTATATGAATATGGCAGACTAAGTGGTTGAATTGGGAAACATTATACCTGCTAAGCATCAGGCAACAATCTCATTATGTCAATGTCGTTAGCATGCTGACATTACCACATTGTGCAACTGGCTTTCAGCTCACTTCAGTTTCAGCTTTGTATTTGAATTATATAACTATCATAAACCTGGAGCTACAGTATCCTCGTCTAATGTTGCCTATTTCTGGGTGGATTTGTTAAGTAATTGTATACTGTGCTTGAGTTGCCAGCTAAATGATTAAGGCTCGGCATAAATGTGGATTCCTGTGGTAAAAAGGTTAATGCACCTGATCTAGGTCTACTTTGATAATAGTGCTTTTATAATAACAGTGTTTTTCTGGTGGAGCACTATTTATTCAGAGGATAACCTCTAACATGCCATGTATTAATGCATGGCCATTTACTTTGTTTTTGCATTTGTTTGCAAAAATGAATTTCCTCTGGGCAATTGAAGCTGAATCTAGCTTGCATATGGCAATCTTTAGTGTTTGCATGCATATTACACACGCTTAGGCTCAGTAACTGGACTTTCCGAATAAGTGTTGATTTGCAGTAGACTTAAAAATAAAACCATCTGCCTTAAACAGAATGTGTTTTAAATATAATTTCACTAAGGACAGAATTGAGCTCTTGCCACCCTCAAACAGCAGACCCGGTTTCTATTAGATTAAGTGATAGGCATGCCAAAGCAATTGGTCCACTTAGTTATATGTGAGGTCCACCCATCTGAATATTTTTGACAACAATAGAGATACACAGCAGGCTGTAAGGCATTGTTAAAACTTGCCAGAGAAGGCAGTGATAGTCATCTAAAGCATCTGACCTTGAAGTGGTTATCTCATCCCCAGTAGGAGGGAAGTCTGGCTTCTTTAATAAAATCAAAGGAGAGCTCCAAATCCTCCTTGTCTCAGATGCAAAGTCCCTCATTAGGTGCCATGCTGCCCTTTGGGCCGGTTTTGTTGTGACGTATCTTTCTTCCTTTTATCAGTCATGAGAAAACGATTCAGATGGAACAAACGTGCTTTGCATGAAGCTCAGCTCTTTCCCAAAGCCTGTGAAATTACCGTGACTCTGTGTTACTCTGCCTGAACCACAAGCTCTTCTTTTGACCATCTATGGTAGATTGGGGGCTTATCTCAAGCTCATTATTCAGACTGGATGCACAATATTTACATGAACGAAGATGTATTAAACTGACACAAAAAGGGTGAAAAAGTGAACATTAGTTTTAATGCATACGCATAACATCAGCATTTTCTCTTAAGTTTCATAGTCCTCCCGAGGAAGTGGAAAAGCAGAGGTCAAGAAGGAGGTGTGCAGTGGGCACTGCTCCTCAGGGAGTGATTGGGCGCCTTTACATGTATGTATGTTTGCGTGTGTGCCTCTTCCAGCTTCATTCGCTGCAGAGCCAGCTAGAGTTCCAAGAACAGTCTATGGTGGAAAAGTCACTTGTGTGCCGTCAGGAGGCCAAGATCCGTGAGCTGGAGACCAAGCTGGAGTATGAGAGGACACAGATCAAACGCTTGGAGGTGAGATTATCCTCTGTGTTTGTGAATCTATAATTTCAAATTTGACGTTTCATTTTCTGTTTATCAAGACGTAGAGATGATATAAGGTAAGGGTATTGTGACAGCACTCTTTAAAGCACATCAATTTATTTAAATCTCCAGTCAGTACATTGCTAATGTGTGTAGTGAGTGGATGTCCATGTACAGTAGTAATTAAACCAAAAATAAATCACCCAAAGTCCAACCACACCAAGTAACCCAGAGAGGAGAAAGAAACTGACTGCTCAGGAACTATATATAGGTGAGCAGTCACACCAACCCAGGTGTTAGCTATTACTTCTAATGAGCCACTCCCCAGATCCCAGCAACCAAAAAAACAGGGAATTAGTCTTGAGACCTAGGGGCTGTCACAGCATGGTGTCCTTACATAGCTCCAAATCTGAGGTGCTGGTTAAGAAAAGCATCCATCAAGGAATAAATATATATTTTTATTCATAATTGAGAAAATGACCATGCTCAAAACATTTGTGTTTTTACATGCTTTAAAGGGCCAGTCAGGAAATTGATAGCTACTTATAATATGAATGCAACTTAACAGTGTGTGCAGACATTTGCAGCTGAAAGTACTATAAAATGCAAGTCAAAGCATTCAGCTGTTACTGATTATAGCTGGCTTTATTGTTTCAGGTTTGACTGTGAACATTATACACTTTAATGAAAGTGCAAGAACCACTCATATAAACATATTAATTTTTAAGTGGCACATGCAAGTCATTTAAAGTATTTGTGGCATTCATCAGTTTTCTCATACTTCCAATTTTGTCTTAGTGACCCATATCTGTCATACACGTCATGTACAGATAGTCTGCCTTTTTCCAGAGGGCAAAAATCACAAATTTGACCTGAAATCATAATCTGAATGAATTTAGAGTTTTAATATGATATTGAAATGAACTCAAATAAAATATATCACAAAGACAAACTTAATGCATTATTCTGTTCACCATATTATCATCATGGCAAAGATATTTCTTTAGATTTTATGATTTATTTGGGCATATTTCAGGACAGTATCTTCAACAGTTGAGTAGGACACCTACTGTTGGCTACGCTATCATCCCGTCTAACATCTCTGTGACTGTCACGTCCGGTTGACCGGCTCTCATATTAGCCATGGACCACTTTGCTTTAGAAAGACATTTTTTAGTATCTAACTTTATGTAGCCTAAACCTTTCCCCTTTTACAGTACAGCACTGCTCTGATGACACATCAATAACATCAGTACTATTAATATTTTCTAAGTGTTTCGGGTCCTCTAACACCTCAGTTACCCACACACTGAGCGGATCAGGCAGCCTCATATGGCGATTTCGGGGGCAACGTTGATTATGCTAATGATTAAATCTCACGAACGTGCACCTCCTCATTAACAGGTGGCAGTCACCAGGCTGAAGCTAATGTTTTATGACGTATGAGTTTGTCCAGTTAAGAAAGTTTGGTGAATCAGACTTAAAACACTTGTATGAGCATTCCTCACAGAAAAAGTAAGAGAGGTTTAGGATTAAAATACAAAAATGTTCTTGCATGAGTAACCTTACCTCTGCTTCAAAAAGAAAAAAGAAAATGTAGACGAAATGACCAACTTACTGTATACGACTACTGTTCAAATTTTAATACTATTGTCATCAATGTTAAAACCAAAAAGAGACCAACTATGGTGGGTTATGGACAAACATTAATGGATAAATACGGAACAAAGGAGATAGTTTTATCTTAAGAGTTGCTCACTTGTCCACATGTGACCTTTGTAAGAACATGTTTACTCAGTTGACCTCCAATCCTCCCCAGAGCCTGGTGGGTCGTCTAAAGGAGAACCTCGAAAAGATGACAGAGGAGAGAAACCAGCGCATTGCTGCAGAAAACAGGGAGAAGGACCAGAATAAACGAATGCAGAGGCAGATAAGGGACATGAAAGAGGAAACGGCAGAGCTATCCAAGAAGGAGGCCGAGGCGAGCCGGAAAAAGCACGAATTGGTGAGGCTTTGGGTGCTGGGAGACTTGATACGATTCACTGGAGTTCACACTAGAGGAGGTAACCGTGCTTCTTCTGTGCTGTGATCCATTCACCAGGAAATGGACATCGAGAGCTTAGAGGCGGCGAATCAGAGCTTACAAGTGGACCTTAAGCTGGCCTTCAAGAGGATAGGTGACCTGCAGGCTGCCATAGAGGACGAGATGGAGAGTGACGACAATGATGACTTAATCAACAGGTATGGAACAGCTTTAATCTTCTACAAAGGAAGATAAATTTGCCTTAGCTTCATAGTAATGTGTGCTTGGTACATCAGGGGATTCTGTACTGTAGCTTGAGGCCTGAGTGCCAGCACAAGGTATCTGCATAAACTGCAAGGTTCTTACCAAATGAGAACTGCTAGTTTTTTTTAGTAGCCTGTCAATCACAACTTTCATTCTCTATCTCTCCTGCATCAATTTCTCTCGATCATCTTTTGTACTCTGTGAGTCATACTACACTTTGTCTTTTCTCCAAATACTTCTCACATGGTTTAATTTGGCTCACTGCTTCTGATCTTTTGTCTCAGTGCTGGTTTTCCTTGTTTGGTTACTCCTTTCCTCTTTGCAGTGAGGTTGAGGGTTATGCTAGCTCTGAGCCCACTGAGGTAAACACTGACTGCTATTATACAGACCTCTTAAAAGGAAGGCATAACACACACCAGCTCTATTTGAGAAGGAGGCCAACAACAGCACAAGCTGATTTACTAAGTCACTGCTTTACAATGGATGGTTATTTTATGTGCCTGTGTAAGTGTAAAACTATTTGTTTGCTGTTATCTAATTTTGTCCTCTTTTCGCACTGTTGTTTGTGTCTCACCTTCTCTGTTTCTCTTTTTCCTTGTTCCACTTTTGGTATGTTCCACACTTCTGGCAGTTTGCAAGACATGGTGACAAAATATCAGAAAAGAAAGAACAAAACGTGAGAATGTAAAATGCATCCTTTGTTTCTGTCATTATGGTTGTTTTGTTTTCAAGTTTGTTTGTTTTTCTCACCCATTTCAACCACAAGAGAGGATAATGCAGTATTCCTTATCCTTTCAGTTTGTGTTGTTTGCAATAACACTGCGAGGAGAAGTAATTTTAAATAGAATGGAAAGCTGTGCCTGTGTTATACATCTCAGATAAAAGCTAAAGGACAGCCCTGGTGTTTCATTTTGTTTCATTTTATTTTGTGCCAAGTGACTGGAGGTGTCTGTACATGGTCGGCCTCATTGGAGATTTCAGAGCTTGTTTTTCTACCTTCAGAACAAAAAGAAGTTATTGAAAATGCAATGGCACACAGAATACTTTGCAGAATGTTAGAGGCAATGAAAACTAGAATGATAAATACACTACAACTCTAAATGTCACGGGCATTCTCCTTTAAGCCAATTTCACTGCTTTGGAAAATGTGTCCCAAATGAAAAACAGCAAAGTGTTACAGAACTGAGGTAATACTGCATTATTGTCTCCATGAATATTTTTGTATCAGACACCTTCATCACGCATTTGTTTGGGTATAGATTTAGAGCTGTTTTACACTAAACATCTACTGTTTTGTACTCGTCTTCTATTCCACTGTGGCTTCTCCAAAGCACATGCAAAAAAGTACAAATCTCACTGAGTTTGTAAAGGGAATACACTACAGATTATTTTTATTTTATGGTATGGCAACCAGAAATCAGAAATATAATATGTGAACAAATTTCCAGTATTAGTTGTTTGAAAGTTTGGAAAAAATCTCTTAAATTAAGATAAATTGTTTTCATCTTTTCGTCTCGGCATTACCTCCATATTCTTTATTTTTTATTCTTCCTTTGGTTTACAGATAAGGTTATAAGAAATTAGATTTATTTATGACTTTTTGTCAGTGTTGAAATCATTATAGTACCGACTGAAAACTAACTAAAATAAGTATTATGCAATACTATTATACTAAATATTATTATGCATTTGGGACAAATGTGGACATACTGAATGCTTTTGCAATACAACAACTAAATAGAAAGAAATTCCATTTCAAATAACATCTCACACTGCAAAACGGACCTATATTAACAGTTTATCGTCACAGCTGTTTTAAAAAGTAACCTTATATAACCCTATTTTTTTTTCTTCTTATCTACAAGATTTTACACTTATTTCTAGGACATTCCAGAGATAAGTGAGATGCAATGGAAATGTATCGTAGAGTTTAGAACAAATTATGTATCACAATATACACTTTTGCAGTGTTGAAATCTGTATTTTGTTCTTTATACAAACAAAGCATGGTGGGAGTAATTTACATGTGCATTGGAATACACAATTTAAACACAACTGTGTGAGCAATGTGACTGTGGAATGATTGCAGCACACTGTGACTGTATACGTCCATAGCTGCAAAGTCAGCAAGTGAACAGTAATCGCACAGTGTTTTAACCCGAAGCTCAGCTGTTGATTTCCATGCATGCAAATACTCCACTAATCTAATCATTTCATAGTGGTGTGAACTTTAAACGCAAATGTTCACCTTGTCTTGCTTTTAAAATGTGTAGTTATTAATTGTTATTGTTATATATTTTCTTTGATATTCCATTTTCTTTCAGTTTTTATACAGTGAAATTAGTTTTTGGTTAACCTTCACCAGAGCGTATTAAAGAAATGTAGTCTTCAATTTGTAGTAGATATGCAGTACCTGTCCATAATTTCCCACTTTATCCTCTGATTGCTTCTTCAAAGAGACATAGCCTCATGTTCTTTATCACTTTGTTTTTTGTTATATGTTTCTCATCAGACAACCTGTGTGTATCAGAGTTCTGCTTTTCTTTGTGTGCAACTCAAGGAAAATCAATGATTTTCCATTTTCATTTAATTGCATTTTTCCCTCCTTCGACATCATTGCATTAGCAGCATGGATGAACAATAATGGAGGAGGTGATTTTACTTCTAATTATGAAGTGGATTTTCCAGATGATTTACATTACCATTCAATAGTTTTGTACTCGTGCTTCTAAAAAGAGTTTACAATAGCTGGATTATTATTATTGTAGCAGGAAATTATATAAGTTAAATTAGTGTTTTACAAGCAGGGCCTCTCTTCACAGCCTGCAACAAGCTATATTAACTATTTTTATTTTAGTTCATTTCAATATCATATTAAAACTCTAAATTCATTCAGATTATGATTAATTACATATAATGCAGGACTGTGCAATGCAAAGTATGTAAATGCATCATCATATGGATTGACTGGGAAGGCTGCTTTTTTTCACCTGAAGAAAAAGGTGCAAATTATCCTTGAATATAGGGTGAATTACATCACATCATGTTGTGTACACTATCTTATTAACATAAATTGATACCCTATGCTCTTTTTTGTCAATGTTTAATTACCTTATGTTGAACAAATACCATAAAAATATGGTGTTGGTACCGCTAGTGCTAAACTGATAGAACCAAAGCCATAAGAGATTTGATGCTGACTGTAAGCATTTGTGACAAAGATTTACAACCAGTGCAGGCCAATTGTCAGAAGCTATTAATGTTCACTTTTAAATTCTTGGGGCTTGTTTGTATCTACGAGCCTCAGGACGGGTTAGCTAGTAGTGTGGGGCCAAGGACAAATCATTTGTGACACCATTTGCACAGCACTCAATTGCAAGCCACCTTCTATTTCGCACGTGTGTGTGTTTGTATATATGTGTGTGTGTGTGTGTGTGTTAGAGAGAGGGGGAAGAAAGAAGATGATTTTGCTGTGGGCTGGTTTCAGTATTTTGTTCTGTAATATATCATGTTAAAGAGTCAAAATATCAGCGAGATGACAAATGGGCAGCATGTGTAATCAACTTTCTAGTATTAATGAACCTATTATCTTTTTTTGGTGGGCTTTTAGCAGTTAGTATTTAGCATGCAGTAGAGAAGAGAGGGAGTGGAAAATAAAGGGATGACATATAATAGCCTAACTTGGACTCACAATTTTCCGCCTCATGAAGCACCTCTCAAACTCTGAAATGAACAGGTTTTCCTGTAGAAAATAATATAATCAGGCCATTTAGTCTCTCTGGGATTATCATTACCTTCCCCCCAGAAAGCCTGGCCGTAAGGTTGATGATGAGAAAGTTAAATATGTTAATGCTCGTTGAAAGCTTGATAGCCTGAATACCATTCATTCCAAGAATCTGAGGCTTCTTTTTGTCTGCGCTACCTCCCTCACAATACTCACTCACCACCAGTAACGCTGCTATCTTTCTTGTGTTAAAAAAAAAGGGGGAAAAAGGATTTTAGGCAGACCACCAAAAAAAGAGGGGGGGGGGCACTTTGTTTTATGAGAAAACATCACTGAATGTGTGACACAAAGCTTTATGACAAAGGAAATGGTATGCTGTTCACTGGAACACCTACATAGATGGATATGTGGTATGTGGACAAATGATAGAGCTCCGCAGTCTGGCTGTCATCTCACACCTTTTTGAATATTGTGTTTGCTTCTTCCTTATCAGCATTTTTTGCATGATTTTGCAACATGTTCCAAGGCTTAGATAGATAAGCTTGTCCAAGAATCAAGATCTGTTACTTGCATCACTGTTTCTCATTTGAAAGGATGGCAGGTGTCTGTAGACACTGGATGAAATATATATCTACAACTCAGTGATAAACAAAGCAAATATGTTTGATTGATGACACGTGGCTCTGTAGGTAAGACTATAAATAATAGTTAGGATGAAACTTAAAGACTCCTATAAATCAAGTCGAATTGAAGATTTCAGCCCTTCTACAACAACCCTGTCATCATTGTCAATGTCTGCCCTGCTAGTTTTATTATTATTATTATTATTATTATTATTATTTATAATGTTGTCCTGTTTTGAAACCAAAAACTATATAATATAAAATGTAATTTTTCTGACAGAGCTTACCACAGCAACACAAGTCCAGTGTAGTTTAGACCATCAGAACATATGCACCTCAATGCAATTTTTAAATTGTCTCTGTGAAATATGAAAATTTGTTATCACACATAATGTAGCCAAGAAAGCTAGTGTGTCTAGCACTGAAGTTGGAAGCAGTGTGTCCTCAAACAAATAGATAATTCTTAAAGTAATGCAATTCCTACAAAAATGTTCCAACACATTTTGACAATGATGGGATTATTGACTTAGAGGTTATGCTACCATACTCTCCTCTTCCTCACCATTTCGTGTCACATTAACCTTCTAGGACAATGGGAGGACAAATTCAGAATGAGGTAATGAATGAGGATTGACCTTATCAAGATGGGATCTACTGAGCTTTTTCATCGGGATCCACAGGTCTCTGTATATTGATTGTTATGTCAAGCGTAAGGCCACGGGACTGTCTCATGGCTCCACTCCAATAACAATCACCAGGAGCAGGTGACAAGCCACACAGATGCTAGCAGCCCAGAACCAGCCAAACAAGTTAATTATCCAACAGCTTCATCCACTGTACATTCTTCCTGTATAATGCATTTGCTTCACTCAACTCGTCTGCTGGACATTGTATATCACAAAACATTTTGAATGTGTTGACATTATTGAATCACATAACCATGCTTGCCTGTAGCCTGTCTGGATTGCCTTGCATCATACTGACCCCTATGACAATAAGAGAATGATTACAACTGTAAAAATACTAACAAAAAGCTTCTGATGTGTATAAACTCTTATTTTGCCTGGGTAATTCATGTAATGTTACACTGCATAAAATATCCACATAACAAGTCAAAATTGATTCTGAATTGCTGCACAAGGCAGATTAACGCAGTTCATTATAAAAGTATCACCAACATAGCTGAGGGAGGAAAACTGTTAAAAGATTTGAGTTAAAAATAAGGAGAATGATCTAATTTGATTGAAAGATTGATGTGAAAATGACTTGTTAAGATGAATATTTTTGCTGTGTTCTTGGATGTTCTTTGCAAACTCTAGCTCATTTTGTTTCTCCACAGTGGGGATGAGACAGAAACAGACTCAGAGGTGGAGGACCGTGTGGATGGAGTTAAGTCCTGGCTCTCAAAGAACAAAGGCTCCACCAAGACCCTGTCAGATGAGGGAGGTCTGAAGAGCACCAGGTTAGTGCTCACATCCTTTTGCATCATGACAGATAACCATGTACATCCCTGTTGTAACGGGGTGATAAAACTACCCACATTCCCAGCCTTAAAAAGGCCCAGGATTACCTAGGGCAGTTTGTAACAGAAGGATGGGTATTTCATGTGATTAGGTGTCATTTCTCTCTCCCAGTAATCTGTCTAATGACAGCAGCCGGAATGGGGAAGATGCTGCTGTCAAATTTATTGAAGTGGCCCATGGCCAGTTGGCACGTCTGCTAAATGACGCCTCTGCCACAGTTAGATAGATCATCTCACTGGTTCATTGCCTCACTGTCTATGGTGTATACTGTACATAATAGCAATAGCCAGAGGTATTGTATATGTTCCCTGACTTTTGACTGGTCCCAAGGACAGAATGAAAATCATAGTTTATTCTGTAAGTCCGACATCAGAGATATGTGTCAAGGTAGGAAAATCTAGTCTCAGTTACCCAATGTTAGGTTAGGTTTAATATAAAGCATGCAGCATAAAACTTTAGATTAGATGTTCTTCTTTAAGTATGCAGAGTTTCTGAGTTTTTCTTTTTGTGTTCTGTTGGTTGTTTCTGGTGTCAATTTTATTATGTAACCCTTTAGATATTCAGCAAATGCAGATGCCAAAGAGGTGAAAGAAGGTAAGGAGAAAATGAATGATGGAAGTAAAGACGGAAAAGAGGTAGAGCAGAACAGATCAGTATCTGTCATGAGTTCCTTAAGCTACAGGAAGCGCTCCAACCTGAAAGACTCCATAGGGGGGACAGGCGATGAGAGCTCACTGTTTAGCACTCTCAAAGAACAGCCTGACACACCAGACCACACCTCCATTCGCAAAGCCAAGTCTAAGTCTGGAGACCTTCAGGAGGATTGGAAGAAGAGCCATGCACAGGAAGACTTTGATGACAAAGACTCTGTCATCTCCCTGGCCTATTCTGAAGCCACGAGTAGAGCGAGGAAGGGCTTTGAGTCCCGCTGGACCTCCCGCAGCAGCCCTGAATTTGATAAGGACTCCATGGTGTCCTCTGTGGCTCCCAGCAGGATGTCCACCAGGAGGGGCATGTTGGACATGGATGATGACAATAAATCGACTATCAGCAGCGTGAGCCGCTCCAGCCCCCGATCGCTGCATCGCAGCACCTCTTGGAAAGACGACAGACGCTGTAGCTCACGCCTGTCCCTTGCACGCAGCTGTGGTCTTAGTGAATTTGGCCTGCATGTGGATGATGACGACAATGATGACGGCCAGAGTGTGGCTTTTAGTGAAGGGGGAACTTCATTCAGTCCCCGCTCCCTCAGTCGCAGCTTTTCTACCCCAGCCCAACCACGCACCTCAGACAGCAATCTGCCAGATTCATCTGACATTAAGCCAGTCACGCATCGCAACTACTTGGACCCTGACTTGGAGGCTGCCATCAATGAGGTTCTGAGCTTCAAACCCATTAAGTTCAAACGTAGCAAACTTGATGAGTCTAGTGCTGAAGAAGAGGATGAGAAGAAGGGGCCAGGAAGTGAGGGCAGTAGAAGGAAGGGAGAAGATGAAGGGCTTGGCACATCCAGCCTGCTTCGCTCTGCATCAGGGTCTGCTCTGGACTACGGCAATCGGCCATCCAGCACCCTTAGTACCCGCAGCTCCCGCAGTCGTAAAGATAAAAAAAGTAAAGTCTCTCCGTCCGACGACTCCTCCTCAGACAGCCATCACAGCAGAAGAAGCTCAAGGGGGAAGAAGGGCAAGAAGTCCAAGAAGAGATCCAAGAAGAAGCAAAGTGAGTCTGAAGATTCCTCTTCCTCCTCAAAGTCATCTGAGTCCTCTTCCTCCGACTCGACCATCTCCTACCGCAGCTCCAGCAGTGTTAAAAGGGGCCCAAACCAACCTTCTGATGATCATGATGAGAAGGAGCCTGCAGGTCATGGGCAATCTGGCAAGAAGGAAACCAAGAAGAAGCAGAAGAAGGTGGATAGCTTGGTAATGAAGTACCTCTACAAGCCTGACAGTGACTGATACCAACAGCGGAAGGTGATGCTTGGTGTGATAATAACCCAGGAGTCATAACTGAAACTTATTCAGGATGTTTCACTTAATACACTAACTTAGTTTGCTGTCTGTGAATGTTTTGTATTTAGTCAGAAGAATAACCCTTGCGATGCACTAATGTTGACTTGTACTAAATAAGCCCTAGCTATGTTTTTCAAAAGTCATATTGGCCAATTAGTGCATGCCACCGTTTGTTTTCCCCTGCCAACGTTTGTCTTCGTTTAAAAAGCTCAACAATGTACAATGTGTACTGTAATTATACCTCCAGCTTGCATTACTGAAACCTCCAGTCACATCTGTTATGTTTGTAAATGTCCTTAAAATACAGCTGCAGATATGATTTATTGAGAGGTATGCTGTAATCCATCTGAAAGGGCACTGAAATACTAGTCATCAGACATAGTAGTGTTGTAAAGCAGTGTCTCCATTTTGCAAAGATGGATTGCATCTCTGCAAATGTGAATGTTTCTCCTTGTGTTTGATGCTGTTATAAGTACAAAGTGTTGAGAGAGGGGTGTCAGCAATGAAGCAAAAACAAAATTACACAAATGTTTGCTTTCACGTGTTAGCTGAGAAGAGTTTAAAGATGTATGACATAATTGCTGATAATACTTGTGAATGTGAATACTTTGTATCATAATTAAAACACTACGATTAGCTCTAAGCTTCAAAAGATCTAAAATCTATTTTAAGAGTAGTTTTACTGACATCACCTCTGCTTCCTGTGTGATAAAAAAAAAAGCAAGATGTTCTTCAGTTGTCCTTTTACATGTTTACCTCTCACTGGCTGCTGTTATTATTATTCACTGTAGGGTGAATTACACCAGGTTGAGGGGATTAAAGATGGTACTGGCACATACAATGTTGCCATGTCTGTAATATAGTTGTTTTTATAATAGTACTCAATGACAAAACAGTCAAAACGATGTTTTAGTTTGGAGTAACTGTTTCTTTTGAGCACTCTGAAAGTATAAGAAATGTCATCTGTAACACCACTATAGAGCTTCCACACTGCCAGTTTGCCAAGAGCACTGCTCTCTAGTACGCAGTTACAAGGCAACAACAGCAAAACGCCAAAATTGATTACTTTGATTGATAACACTTCTTTAAAAAAATCGGTGTCACTTTTAGATAAACGCATTTAAGGGATTATTAGGACATTTCAATTATTATTCATAGCACTTGTTATGAATACTCAGAGAACCAGGGTTAGGTAAGTAACCTGATACATATTGTTTTTATGTGCTCCTCAGATGCCATCGTGCTTACTTTGCTGGTTGCATGTTTTTTGCAACATTCACATCACTTTGTTGGAACACCCAGAATAAAAATCTTTTTTAAATGGGTTCATTTAATATCACCTATAACAGTAATGAACAACATCATTTAATGTCATTGATGTCAACATTTGTAGGTCCCCAGCTATGTTTAGCACTTGCCTTAACTAACTTACACATCTTGCGACATCAAATGGGAGTTATCACAGCCTTCCAACAGGATGACATGTGGGAGTTTAAATCACAAGGCTAGAACACAGAGTACTTAAGCCTTTCTCAAATATTTAATACATTGAAACACGTACGTATTAGGTTGTAGATAATTGTAAATCACATGAGGAGAGTTCCGGTTGCTATATGTGGGTGTTGTTGAGCTGAATGGACATGTTTCAGTTGCTCTTTGATTCTTGTCCTCAGGGTGTGTATTAAAGAGCAGTGCTTGTGGCAGGCTGAATGCATGACATTTCTACAGTGAATTAAATTGCCATTCAAGTAATGCTTTGAGTGATTGTCAGGCCATGTGTTGTCATGACAACATACATCTAAGGATGAAAAGCCACAGATTTAAATGACCTTTAATGATTGTGGTGGGTAGAAGAAAGGTGCAATATAGAGGACACAATTCTTCTCAGCTAAACTATGAGTTATTGAGCTCATCAATGCTGAATAAATTTCGTGCCACCTGACATTTACTTTACTAAATGCATGTATAATTTACTAATATATAAACATTGTGCTACAGTCACAATTCTCATGCATGGAAAGTGTAAATATTTGACTAGATATTTGTGGCTTTGTCTATATATACTATATATGACTACTATAGGATGTTTATTTTGTTAAAAGACAATAGTTTCCTGTAATGATAATGGGGCTTAATAGCAGTAACACTGTTCTAGGACCATAGACCAAGAATATATATTCTTTACATTTTTCCTATATACTAATTAAAAATGAAAATTATTAAGCCAACATGATAACAATGTGCACATATGCCATGCACACCTCAGTGGATGTGCTGTTTACTACCTGGGAAAAAGGTGTAATCTTGCAACCTAAATTGCTTGTGGTTTTCCATGCCATATTTTTACATCCTTTTTTCTTCTCTACACATTTCAGTTTTGTTTCGACTGTAAGTAGGCATGTAATTATATAATACTGTCTCTGTGTGTGTGTGTGTTGACCCCTATAGCCCTCCTGTGTGCCGAAGACACCTCGGTCCTGGCAGATCTGATGAAGAGGATGAGGTGGACAGGGATTCCAGCAGGCAGTTGATGAGGCAGAGCGACAGTGAAGGCACATTGGCGGTGAGCGAATCGTAACCCAAACTCAGGTCACCTCATGCTTTCAGAGACACCAAACAAACAGGATTCTTTCCCCACGACTTTACCACCACTTCGCAGCCAGGAAGAAAGGCCAGCTGCTTCCAGAGGCAAGGACGGAGAAGAGGCACACAAATAACATTGTTTTAAGATAGTTTAGCCTGGGCTTTTTATTATATTTTACTTGCTCAACAATTGTCAATATGTGCTTTTTTTAAATACACACTATGTTGAATAACTAAGTCAATACAGAACAGTGAAGTTGAGCACTATCAGAAGACCTTCATGCCACTACTTTATTTCTAAGAGCTGCTTTTTAGACATATTTAAGCACTCCTCTGCACTCTCCTCTCCTCTCACTATTCAGATAGCTCTGCCAAGAGGATTTAGATAAGCCCGCTCTGGCTGCACTTCTTTAAGAAGGTCCGACCAACTATTAAGACTGTTCTTATCTCTTCCCCATTAGTGTGGACTAGGGCAGTGGGAGGAATTAACCCATTTTCAATTCATTATTTTGCTGTAAATTTGCATGTGGCTCTTGTTCCAAGTTGAGATATCCATCATTTGAACATGAGTGATGCTAGGTCATGATTGCTGACATCAAAGTAAAATCATTTTGGAAATGGATTTAAAGCAAAGTCCGATCTTAAAGTGTATAAAGAGTATACATAGATGTATAATATCATATGTGGAATCAAAGCCTTTACATGACCATGATATTCAAATGAATTAAGATTTTTTTAAGGCTAGTGAGAGAAGTATTTTATTAAGTTAATGTTTACATCATATTCCTGATTTATTCTTATCTTTTAGTGGCATGCATGCTGGAATGTTTATGGTCTGGCTCTTTGGAGGCTCAGTCACACTTTTTATCCACTATTTCTTGAAATTCAAAGGAAATGTATTTGTTTGATACAAGATTTAGAGACCTTGCAGATGCACAAACACTGGATGTCTACTGTATATAATAAATTAAAGCTGAAAGTTGAATCCTGCAGAATAATATATCAGTATAATGAAGTCCATTTCGATGTTTCAATTGCATATTGTGTTACATGTTAAGGTGTAAAGTGCAGATTGTCTTGAACTGAGAGATTTATTTTCTTGGTCATATTGGTTTAAGCAGTAAAATTATTACATATTTTTTCAGTACAACATGGTCCTCCCATTTTAAGGTGCCAAAGACTATGTTCAAAAAACTGGTGATTTTATTGCATTTGAGAAAATTTGGGATTGGGAGGTTATTTGTCCATGACCACCAATGAGCAGCACTAAAACCCATAATGTGATGCTGAGTGATTCCCAGGCTGTGTGCAGTTTAATATCTAAAAGCATTCTGATGCTCGCTATGACATTTTGGAAGGTTTTCCATGTCAGACTCTTGTTTAGTTGTACTCCATTAGCCACCTGTTTACTCTGTTTCACCTCATAGAATACTGTAAAAAATACACTTAAATTAAAGCTAGTCTGCTCTTATGATTAAGTAATTTTATGTGTTTTATTGCTGTCCAGACACATGTGAAACTTGCTGGTTATTTCTATATTTGGCCTTACAGAATTATTATGATATCCTTAGATGATTGTGACTTTATGAATTTTAAACTCTATTAAAATGATACGTATAAGTAGATTTAAATAAAGAAGCAAATACAGTACATGTGCATGTGGACTGTGTGCTCATGTGTAAAGAAAAGCTCTATCTGGCTTGCTATTTGCATATCTTCTCAGAAAAGGCTAATCTGCATTTCATGTCTTATTTTCTCCGTTTTTTTTTCTTTGCTTCACATATGAATATTAATGTGGAACACAGAAAACTTTGATGTCAGTGATTCAGAATAGACTTGTTAAATGAAAACTTCCATTGCCTCTAAGTTGGAGTTGCTGGCATTACACATAATATTTAAAAAGTATGTACACTTCATCATATCTTCTGAAAAGGCTTGTCTATTTTCATTATTGAACTGATCACCATTTATAATATGAGTGATTTTGTAGGATTATTTAGTAAATAAATATAGCTGTTTGTTTACAGAATCAATGCTGGGTTGGTGTAATTGAATAGAGGTATAATTTGGATATAATTTTGTTTCAAATTCACTGCCATCAGAAAACAGTTTGCTGAAAGGAGGTTAGAAAGTAATCAGGACAGTTAGAGCAAAACAAGTCATACTGATGTGTTTGATTAATTTTAGCTGATCTACCTCAGAGTAACTTCTCATCAAACCCATGCAGTTTTCCCATGAGACTACAGAGGAAACAAACAATTCACTGAAATGATTAGTTCTGAGCCATTGGAAGAGTGAGCGTTGCTTACGCTACCTGGTTGTTAATATGGCTGCTGCACAGCTACACGGTTCAAAACCAAGCTCGGGGCAAATTCAGGAAGATCAAAAAACCAGAGCAAGCACTTTCTTCCTCCCCACATCAATCTCTATTCTACATAGGTGAAGCTTACCTAGATTCAAAGAGATTGATGGTTTTTAGATTACCACCTTGGTTGACATTCACACTCTGTGTGTTTTGCTTTAAAGAATCCCCTATTTACCCAACCAATCTGTAATTCTCATTCCTATACACAACCTGTTCTGGGGCTTCACTCCTGCCAGGGAGCTTTTGCTGTAATTTTCACTTCACTTGCGTGCACCCTATGGGTGGCTGCATGTTTCTGCTTAAAGGCTTTCCATTGAGTGACAGATTAAATTCTGCTCCTGATTTTACTTATTTTGGCTCTAACACTGTTTCACAAGCCACTGGAGCAGGAAGTCATTAGCCCGACAAAGCCAAGCAAGTCTGTGTTTACGGTGCCACCCTCCCTGTTATTTAGACAGAATGGTTTGGCCACAGACATTTACTGCACTGAAAGTCTGATGCTGCTCCTCCATGGACAGGGCTGCTCTATGCAATAATGTAGAATACCAGAAGTCTTAACATTACTGTACATACTGTTATTTGTGTATCGAGTATGTTGTTTTCTCATAACCTTTACATTTAATCTGGAATTTGAATGAAATTGTGTACATTTCTTGATATATTCATGAAAAACATTTGTCTCCTCCAACAAGACTATGTGCCAGTATGAATGTACCTTTTAAAATTACAAAGCAGACGGAGAGCAGCCAAACTGATTCAGAACTGACTCTTAAATATAATGGTGTGCCAGTTTTTTGCATAAGCAGCTCTGTTCGCCAAGCTCCTCCACATTTTGACCTTGGTTGAAGGCCACCCTGGCAGGCAACACAATATGTGGGGGAGCAGTTAGAGGGAAGAATGTGTTTATCAGGCATCATCCTCAACTATTAGAGCTCCCAGTTTCCTGCTGGATGCCTACTGTCAATAAAGCACTGATTGGAGGCACTGGGACACTGCCTGCAGGGACCAGGTGAGGAGGCTGCATTCATTTGCATTTCTGAGATGAAAAGACACAGCAGAGTGTGCCGCTTTGGCGCCTCTCTTTGTTTGCACATATCATTTCCACTCTAATGAACACTGCACAGTAGTAGGCCCTTGTAACTAAGCTCAAAGGTAGGCTCAAACATTGTTTACATTTTGCATAGGTCTTTGCAGGGCCTGGGGAACAATAAAAGCATTTTTCTCTTCCTGTAGCATAAAAGTGAATCAGTTTTAGCACCCACAGCTATCTTAAATCTTTGATTTATTTTGTCTTATGCCACTTCTCATACCTAAGCACAGTGTAAACCTTGGAAAGAAAATTAAATCCTTGGAGTAGCAAAATGAAATGTTGTAGTGTCTATCACCAATTTCAGCACTGGATTTGTCTCTCTATCTCCACTCCACAGTATGCAGGTGGCCACAGTCTCCTGCTGTGCTCAGAGTTGTTCAGTGCTTAGTGTCCCTGCCAAAGGAGAGTTGCTGCCCTTGTCATTGGTGTGTGTGTGTGTGTGTGTGTGTGTGTGTGTGTGTGTGTGTGTGTGTGTGTGTGTGTGTGTGTGTGGGCAAGGGGAAATGAAGACTTAGGATACTCTCTACAGCAGCTCACTACATCTGAGGGATTTGAAATGGGTGCAAATGGTCCTTCCTCCTAGCTTCTCTCAGTGGGAAAGTGTGGGAAAAATAATTTACCTGTTTCACAAATGCCTCCAGCACTTGCTTCCGCACTGTGATGTGATTTCATTTCTGTTGTCTTTAACCTTCCATTGCTATTATGTTTTTAGCTCCGCAAACTCAGAAACCTGTTTAGATGTTTAGAGATCCAGGGGCATCCCTGAAGCCCATTGTTATAAGACCGTACCATATAACCACCATGTTCTTGGTTTTTATCTGACAAGGGACCTTTTTTGCATGCTCTATCCTGACAGTCCCTACTGTATACTATCCAGTAAATGTGAATTGGCAAAGTAAAAATTATCTCAAAAACTCAAAATACTCATCCTACGATCCAAATCTCTATATGACAGGTCAAACACAAATTTGGAACATGCATTGATCTCAATACTTCCCTATATTCAGAGGGGACCTAGCATGTGTTGTGCATATAGTCTTCAGCTTTACACTGAAGATTTAGAGGGGAAATACATTTTTCACTTCACAAAATAGGCAAAGAAGCCAATGTATGTGTATGTGTAAGGTTTTGGTGTTAGAAGCGTTCTGGTTTCCATATTTAGTCTGTTGCCCGAGCAGTATTGAGCAATCAAGTTTGAGCAGACATTGGTTACATGCATGTCAACAGTCTGTGATGAGACCAAAAGAGGCATTGGCTGAAATGAAATCTCAAAACCCATTGGCTACATCATCTGATGTTGGTATTGTTTGTCTTTGAACCCTAGAGATTTGTTTTTTTATAATAGTTTTTCTTTTACTTTAAACATTCAAATATGTGTGAGACGATAGACATTGGTAATTGGACTGCACTCAATGACCGGCACACGGAAGAAGAAGTCCTGGCCTGCATATCCATTATCCACATATCCGCTGCCTACACCGGAAGCCTCAAAACATTGGTCATTGCCCCCAGAGGCTAAATCGTTGTCAGACGATAGCCAATGGGTTCCGAGATTGCTTTACCATGTGCTAAGATCCACGGCTTGCAACCAAATCTGACTACTCTCACCTAACTGTAAGAATTTCAAAATTCTGCAACTGTTTGGCCTACTTTTGCTTTCAGCTGCCGGGATTTGGAGAACAGTGCTACCCAAGAGATAATATGTGTGTTAATATTTCTGTTGCAAAACCTAAAATCCTTTATTTCAAGGGCAAATGGTCCATGACAAAGCAGTTTTACTCCAACAGTATTTTGCATCTCTCAGATTTTATTTCTCATTAGTTCATATCTCTTGTGAAAATGCAACTTCATTGTCCATATTAATTAGTGGCCAAACAGATGGGAGGCTTGACATGGGTGGGGGTGGTGATGGAGACTTGTGTAGGAGGCTCCTGCTGCAGTTGCACTTCCTTCTTGTGCTGATCAATGGAGTGATATATTACTAAATAGCCACCTAACTCTCTAGCTTGCTGTGAGTACATGTACTGTATATCTGCATGCCTTCATGGGAGGAGAGTGAGAAAGTATTATGCTAAGAACCAAATTTGTGTTTGTGGCTCATTTCTTTTATCGACTGACATGCTCTTAAATTATTGTACTGTTCCCCATTTTCTCTGCAGCTCCATTTATGTATTGAGGTCCATTGCTAATGATCCTTGAAACTCCAGATCCCACTTCCAACAAGGAGGCCATGTTGCTTCCAGGAAGCTGCTGCCAAGCTGTCCGGTTCCACCTCATGGTCCCTCTCACTCTGCCCAGGATCCTGTCCCTGTCCCAAAGATACCTCAAGAGGCAGTTTCTAACTATTTTAGACAGTCTCACTCAATCTCATACACAGCAAGAATATTTTAACTGATGAAACTTAAAACAAATCCGTCCTTAGGAATGCAAAGATCTTTAATCACAAGGGAAATGAGTGAAGTTTGAAAGTAAGTTTGAAAATAAGTGGGAAAACATACAGCTTAGTGAATTTACCACACACTTAATAATTTCTTCAGCTCTGTCAGTATACGAGTCAATGCTCTGAGAGATAAAATGTCCTCAACTTGGTGCCAGCACTTGACAGCTTGGTGGTCTTTGCCACTAAACTCACAAGCTATAAACTGATAGATAGCAGGAATTACTTGCACCTAATTGCAGAATTTACAAGCATAACCCACTGAGCAGATGGAAGTCATTGGTGTGTTTGGAGTCACTTTATTCAAACCCCAGGACATTGCACTGCATCAATGTCCAGAGGAACATATTCCTCTCCAAAGAGGGATTTATTTAAACTAATACAAAAGCCTTGTGGCCATTTGGCTCTGGACTGGTATTGTGTCATTGAGTCTTGGCATGTGCAGAGTGAAAACAACTGTGCACAGCCCTGCTGGAATCTTTACAAGATCTAGATGTCTGTCATAGACCATGTGCATATCACTGTTGTCAGGACGGTGGAGACAACTTAACCCATAGTGGATTGTACAGAACAGTACCAACCTGTATAATTGAAATTCAACTTAAAACAACCTTTGGTGGTTGAAATGTTTCGATTTGGGAAAAAGGATCCTGCTTTACACATAATGATCACATTCTGCACAACAAAATTAAATGTGACAAAACAGTGAATGCACCGAATCATCAAATGAAGGTGCTAAAATCGCTGAAATTATTCCATTCAAATAAATATTTACAGAAATGAAATGAAAGTCACAGAAATTAGTGTGAAAGAGTGAAAACAATTTTTGCAATCAATCATCACCTGTATTGTTTGTTTTAAAAAACATTTTCTATATCTCAGGATGTTTGATATTTGTAAAGATATTTTTTAAAGGTCTAATGTTTCATTTCTGTAGTGATTGGAAGAAAGACATATTCAGTCACATCTGATCCCTAAATCTAAGAGATTATTTCTTTTCCATTTCAACCTAACACCACTGAAATTGGGAAAAGCAATTTTAATCGGTAGCCAATTGGAAGACCTTAAACAGTTATTCAAGGAGGGGAACCAATCAACATCTAGCAGTGAGGAATTGAATGGAGATAATCAGGCACTGAATAGAAATTTGAAAATGCATATAGTGGTAAAGTAGTGCCTCAAACACATCCAGAGATTGACAGTCAGACACTGAATGAGTCAGACAGGATACTAATGTCTGTCCTGTCATTGGGTCTTCCCTTTTAGCAGGCTCCATCTCACTGCCCATGTGGGACTGAGTCTGAGTGACAAGCCACTGACATTTACAATCTCTCAACCTCAAAGTGTGGGCAAGCATGCTTGTATCAAAATGCGATCGCGGTGGATGGTCTGAGTCATCATTAGTGATTTTATATATTATGGACATACAGTACATCATTATATTACTGCTTGTTCATTATTTTCTATTGGTAGTGTGTGCGCTATTAACAAGCATTTGTCTTCTTATCACATCTGCTTTCAGTATTTGGTTGGATTAATTCTTAGTACAAGGTCACAGAATAGTACATGTTGGTTCAATAAAGATGAAATAAAAATAACAGAATTTTTCCTGGAACTGGAATAATAAAAATAAATCTAATCTGTTTGGCAGAAATAATGTTCAAATGGTGGAAATAGGAAATCCACTGTCTTTGTCTATTGAATTGCACAGGAATGTATGTTAAAGCTTTTGCGATACCCTGACAGACAGACATAATCTGCTTAAACTATAAGCTTTATCCAGCGACTATACTGTTTAACAGCTTCTATGACAAAACACCTACCTGATCACAAAGTCTAGCAAAGTTGCTAGGAGACTTTATGTCCAGACAAATCATAGACTAATAGGCACTGAATTATTCAGCATCAGTGCTGGATGTGATGCTGTTAAGAAAGGTTATATCAGCATTTTTTTAATCAAGACCTTTGCAAGAGTAAAAATGAACTGCACCTACTTGATGTTCAGGTGGAACCATTTATGTGTAATATGTGCTTCTCTTTTCCAGACCGCAGCTTAAGCTATGTACTGTATGTGCATGGAACCTTGCCATGCCAGAGGCACAAATTAATCTACACAGCCTGTCCACCTGCAACAGACCTCATACAGTACAAGGGCACATGCATTTATTTCACTTCTTCCTGCAGGGCCAAATATACAGAGACATATAATTTAGAGCTGTCATCTTTTGCTATCTGCTGTTATTCTGGCTAAACAATGCAACATTTCAGTGAGAGGTAAGCTTTCACTATTTATGCCTTACCAGGATGAAAAGACTGTTTTACCAAAGACATGAGAAATATGACTATAAATCTCCAGCATTAGGAATAAATAATTTGCAAACCTCCTTGATGTTTGTGGCAGATGCTGTATATATATGGTGCTTTAGTATGTAAGTCTGACTCTTCAAACAACTCTGCCTTAGAACTAACTGTTGTACAGTATTGGTTGTTAGGCAGTGCTTGCTGCTGTTTCTATGACTAGGAACTTAATGGAAATTGCTTGTAATATTTTCAGGAAAATAACAAAAGGCAGACATGTTGAAAAATACAGCTTTAGGGTTTCTTTGAGGTTCAGTCTGTAAGTCATTATGTTCAGGCAGCTGCAGACAAATACGTGCTAAGGGTCATAGTACAGTGTATGTGTTGGGGAGGTGGAACCATATGTTAGCCCAGCATCACTATGACATGCTATTAATATAGCTAAATCATTGCCCCTCTCCACTTTCCTTTTATCCTCCCACAACAACATGCACATCCATAACTCAAATGCAAAATAAGATAAAAGAATTATATATTCTGAACACATTTTATTTGTCTTTCTTTATGTCATTTAATATAGCTAAATCACTTGATTACCCCTTTTTTTTTTTACTCTCCCACACTATTGAACTCTCCTGTCTTTGAAGTGTGTCCTGGGTGGCTGGGATGGATTTTCCATGATGGGGAGCAGTTTGTTCAGTGACCTCCTGCTCCGCACTGACTCAAACGTCTCCAGGTTTTCACCAATGATAGTCCTAGCCTTGTTAATGAGTTTATCCTGCTGGCATCTCTGGCACTGATGCTGATGATCCCCCAGCAAACCTCAGCACAGTAGGTGGCACAGACTGGTAGAAGATCTCCAGCATCTTTTTGCATGCACTGAAAGAGCTGAACGTCCTCAAAACATTTTGTCTGCTCATCCCCTTTTTGTATACAGCGTCAGTGTTGGTCCTCCAGTCCAGTCTGTTGTTCAAGTGGATACCCAAGTACTCAACAGTACTCACCTCCTCACCCATGATGTTTATGGGCATGGTTGCAGTTCTCTTCGTCCTAAAATCGATGTCTTGTTGATATTTAGTAGCAGGTGATTCCTGCTGCACCACTCCACAAAGTTATCCACCACTTCCCATAAAACTGTAATGGATTCTCACAAAAATAATAAATAAATGATAGATTTTGAACTTATTTGAATTATCATTTGAAATGTATTGTAAAACAGAACTTATAACATAGTATTATAATTAGTACAAATATAAACTAATTAGAAATATATACTGGATACTTAAGAACCACATTAGTCATTTGAGGCCATCACATCACATCATATGGGGCCCATTTTCAAAAAAAAGACATTAATTAACATCAGCATTGGGTGATTATCATCCATTTATTTTAAAGAGTTTGCAAACAATAGCAATGTCAGCTACTGACAGCAGGTGCATTGTAGCCAATATTAGATCTGGTGGTGAAAAGATATTCCCTCTGGTTCACTGAATTGTCCAGAATTTATTTGGTACATGTTTTCTGTTTTTTATTATCCATCTAGAGTGCTGAGTAAATTGAATATCTCATTGTGTTTTGAGTTGCTCAAAACGGCTTCTTACAGTATGCTGCAACATTTTGAGACATTGACAAAATTACACCAAACAAATTGCGTCATTGCTGAGACAGTTGGCAGGATTTTTTTCATTGTGTGGCATCTATTGGATTTTGCAGGAAATCTGCAACCTTGTTGTATAACATAAGGCAGCAAAATGGCTGCTGTTAAACCAACACAAACAAGCATTTATAGTTTTTGGCTTTGACAAGATCCTCTTTGTTGCAGAAAAAGAAACAGCAGCACTATTAAGCACTAACAATATGATTGCTACAAAACAGAAGCTAGACATCACTACTTTAGTATCATTAGAAATTAAACAATGGTTTGCTGATGTTTAAAATACACCTTCAACACCTTCGGTGTTGGTATGTAGGTGAATGTCTTCTGGCTTTCAAAATAATGCTTTTTGGAAACCTCAGAAATTGCTTTCACTCATGGATTTCATTTCCATTCTTCCAAAAATACTCTAGTTATTGTCAAACTAAACTGCACTTCTGTAACCACTGCCAGATTCTTCCTGATTGCACCATAAAAAGACAATTTGCAATGCTGGGCTCAGTCTGCATACTAGTGGATTGTTGCTGCTGCCACTATTCAGACATGGTTTTCTCTTGCCATCTGCCAGACAACAATAAATAACATTTTTGTGTGTAAGTGTATTATGTTAGCTTATTGGAAAAGTTACACTAGAAAAACTTTACAGTTAAACCATCTGTATACCACCTGGCCATGCCTGTAGATAATAAGATAAGATTATAAGATAATAATGAGAACCAAAATCTCAGTTAATTGTATGTGTTGACAAGTTACCTTCTGGCACTTCTGACCTGTGCATAGAGTGTCCAGCTTGTGAAAGGTATAGAGTGTATTTGTAGGAGGCTCTGTCACCAGCTCGTCCCTCAAGGGCCAGTGGCTGCTGCAAATCTCAAAGAGGCTGCCTCAAATCGAGCGGTCTGGGTGACGGATGGCCTCTGGCATGATGTATGGCTGCTGCTTTCTTCCCACAGGCCCACATTGGTTATGTTTGGTCAAGTGACCTCCGCTTCCTGTGCATCCCGTTGCGTCCCTGGAGCCCCGATCTGTTTTCTGGGTGTAAATATGATCCATGGTACTACATGGCAGATGCTGAGTGATGGGCCTCATTGTCTGTGGGATGGAAATCAGATTCTCCTAGGTTTGTTCCAGCTGCCTTTGCACCTAGACCCACTCCTCAGTAGAGTTGGAGTTTACTCTCTTCAAATTTGTTCAGTGAATGACTTCAGTGTGAGGTAATGCAAAATTACTGTTTTGCAGGGCTGAGTGGTATGCAGAATTCATGCATTCTAACCTTTAAAGAATAAAGACATTCAATAAAAGTATAATCATTTAAAGGGCAATGCAGCTGAATGTTAAGCACTGAAGATGTTTACACACATGGTGATAACCAAATTTAGTATCCCATTCTTTGACAAAATAGCATTAAACTGTATTTGGCACTCTGAATTCACATATATAAGTTTTTAACTTAATATTTCTAGCCGCAGGACAACCATATGTTTTTCTGCACAAGCAGTAAAAAGATGTTCAGGCCTGTTAGAAAACAAATCTTTGAACTTTGAGACATTTGCCTTCACAGTCCATCTACAATCCTTATACAGCATGACCTGTTGTTGTGTAATTCTTTGTAAATGTGTAAAGTAATTTTAGGATTCTTACTTCCACTGCCATTCACTACAGTGTGCACCACACCACTAAATAATGGGTCATTGAACTTTCATAACAGAGAGAACTGCCAGGCGCTGACACAATACATTTTCACTTGCTATAGCTACTCTGGTAAATATACACACTGAGAAATTTGATTTGGCAGGTCATTCAGCTCTCCCCCTGGGGATCTGCAACTTTGCAACTGCAATGTTTTTTTGTTTTTTTTTGCTCAAAATAAACAGTTCACCTCAAATGCTCCAAGTGTTTTGCAGATTTGACCATTTCCTTTAAATCTTCTAAGGCACTGACAGGAACTGGATAAAATGACAACAAATAAAAATAAAAATCTCACCCACTAATCAAAAAGCATGTAAGGGTAGCATTACAATTTCATCCTTGACTTGTGACCGTTTTGAAACCCTACATTTTACTGAGGGTAAACAGACATGAATGAATTGGCTTGCCAAATGCACAAAATTATTGAAGGATTAAATACAACATCTAGGATGAATTTTGAATCATGATAATCATTTTTATCAGATATTTTATCATATCTCTCTGGCTGAGCAATTAAAAGAAAATGGTTGTGTTAAAGCTGAAGTTTGCTTCCTCTAATTTTTAACAATGGAGGAGCTGCTGCTTCCTTTGCTCCACTGCTCAAATACATCTCAATGGCATTAACCTCACCTCTAACTTTGCCCAGAGCTGGTGGCACTGCTGGAGGATAAAGTCCTGCTCACGGCTCTTATTATTCATGTATGTCCACTGCAGCTCCCTTGGCAACAGTGAAGGGAAAGACCCTGTCATTCAGCACATGCTGCTCTTAATGCAGAGGTGGTGCTCTCTGAACAACATGCACAAAGAGTGAGACATCATTCCATTTCAAAATCTAAAGCCCATTCATTCTTAATCAATACTTTAATTCATTAATGCTACCACTGTGAGCCATGTACTACAATTATCAAGAAAGGTGCAAAGGGAAGCTTTGCCATGTGACATTTCCTGTTTCCACAGTTCCACCTCCATGGTTTGTTTATCCCAACAGCAGCAACTGGATTGTCTGCCTGCTATATTAGACCCACATTATAGTTTATTTCTCTATAAATTGAATGATTAAATTCCTCTATTATGAAGCTGACTTTTCCTTTTTTTGATGACATAAGCTGCATGTGAGGGTCGACATCTGTGTTGCCCTTTTTGAAACCCAGGGCAACTAAAAACTAATAAATTATATTTGCTTTGACTGAGAAAATTCACTGAACCTGAAGATTTAAGTGTGACACATGGGTTACTACACTAACATCAATGCCTACAAATCATCACCACAATTGTCATGATTAATTACATCATGATTATCATCTTCATCACCAACACTATCACTGCCGAGTTGTTTAAAGGGACACGTTCTGGAGGGAGCTTTTCAATGTTATTGAAAAATGACTTCTATTTTTGGCCGCGCTAGCAGCATGGCTCTAGAGTTCTCCATGTTGGTCCACCACTTAGGTTCAGATGTAATTATCTCATTTACAGCTGGGTGGACAGAGATTTAATTTTCATGGTCGCCAGATGATGAGTTTTACTGAATTTGTTGACTTTTTATCTAGTGCTACCAGCAGTTCAAAGTTTTAATTTATCCTGTGAAAGATATCAACATCTATTAGAATGCCACAGAATTTTGTACAGACATTCATGGTTCCCAGATGATGTATACTAATGATTCTGGTGATCGCCTGACATTTCTCCTAGCTCCACCAGCTGGTTGACATTTGTGGTTTTGACTGAAATGGATGGATTGCCACGAAACTTGCTATAGACATGTCTGTCTCCCTGAGTATAAATTGTAATCAGTTTGATCAAATTAAGTGCTAATTAGCAGATATTAGCATGCTAACATGCTAAACAAAAATTTGTTAGCATTGTTGCTTTCCTTCAACGCACAGCAGTGCCTTATGGCATCGCTAGCGAGCTCTGGACTCTTAGTCTAGTTCATCTGTTTCTTGCCACCCTTTAGTTACCTTTTGTAGTATCTTGTACAAATCTAAAATGCTGGAGTACCACTTTTCTTCATTGCGTACCTTGTATATTAATATTTCTTGTTGATGTGGATCATTTGTATGTGAATGATAGCTGTACTTGCAGTTACTGTAAAAGTCAACCAGCTTTAAAACAAATTCTTTTTTTCTTTCAGTTGACATAACATTCAGTTTGCAGTCCTGTTTATTTGTGGTGACTGTCTGTCTCCACTCTCCCTCAGTGTCTCCAGGTCTCCATTTATACAGATGAACCTGACTGAGAGATGACCTCTTGCTTCTTTTCTGTGTAATATGAGAAGGCTGATGTAAAACACAATAGTTGGCAATCATTTTGTTTTAACTGCACCGAGTGAAACCCTCAGTGTAAGTTCAGTGTCAGGGTTATGCACATGAGAACATTTTTGTAAAAGAAGCCGAGAATGGATGGAGGTTATGAGCTTCTCACCTTCCAACCCGTTTCTCTCTAATCTCTAAAATAATGCAGATTCTCATGTTGAATAAAATTAAGTGCAGTTATGTTATTTTCTAAATAGTAACACTTGTTGGGGCCATTTGTAGCTGTTTTGATCTCTCTAATGATGACAATGTTGACACAACTTAAAATAAATGAATGGCTTCATCTAAAAATAACATGCTATTTTTTTTAAATCAAACTAGTATCTGATGATATATTATTCTTTTATATGTAAACTGGCTTTGTTCATTAGAGAAAAAGGAATGAAAGGTCTCACACATACCCATGGGTAACACACACACACACACACACACTCCTGCCCACACACAAAGCCAGTGTGATTTGTGTATAAAATGGAAGGCATCCTGCTGCTCCTCTAAAATTACATTCCGGCAGGTGTTAAAATTTGCTCTGCAAGAACACTCCACACAGGTTGATTGTACACCTGCTTGGCTATTTTACAGGTGCTATTCATGCTAGCAAAGACGGCAACTTCCTCTGAGCATCTCTCCCTAGTCACAAACCAATGAGTTCTGTGCCTGCCAGCATGATCCAAAAGCTAACTGAATCAGCCATAGAATTGTATTTCTACCAGGCAGGTGAGCTTCATTAAGATTTTTTTAGTTCTGTTGCTCTTGCTGGATTCTCACTTCATCATTTTGCTCTCCCTGAAATGCAGTGAATAATTAAATTGGCCAGGTAAAATATTGAATTTGGACTTTCCAGAGACATATAAATATTTCTGTAACATCTTTGAGAACACAAATAGCTGCTGCAGCAATATCAGCTTGGACTTATCTTCTGATTTATCATGTCGCTCGTATCGCTTCATGTGAACATGTGACAGAGCTGACCACAGAAATGTATTACATGCTGAATGGGGATATTTCCCTAGATGTTTTAGACAAAAAATAATCAATTTGAATCCCTGGACTGACTGGGAACACACTTGCCAACCTTCACCTGCCCAACATCCCTATTCAGATGCCATCAAATTGCATTTAACCCCCCATTGCATGAGCTGAGACGCTTATCCAAATTAGGCTGAAAAGCATGATGATTTTTTAAATGCAATGAGTTTTTATGTATTATAAAACATGTATTTACATGTTAAGTACTTTTATCTTAACTCATTTGTGTGCCCTTTTCATTGAAATTCCACTGTAAATCACAGAAAATATTAACAATTCAAAGTTTTCAAATGTTCTTTCAAAATATGTTTATGGTCTGCAGACATAAATGAGATAAAGTGTGAAAGTCCTACATCGGCACTTTCAAATATTTTTCTCAGCTTGTCTCTACATGATTATTATATAAATAAAGTTATGCTACTATAAATAAAACATGCTCAGTGTATTCACCGACAAATAGATGAGGGTTTTAAGTAAAAATCTTAAACTGATTAAAATTAAAGTGATATTGGTGACACATTTTAAAAATAGATGCAAATTCAGAGCAAGAATGTAATGAGTTTGCCAAATGGCATACTTCTGTGTTCATATGTGATAATTACCAGTCACACGTGTACAAATCACACCGTTTATTTTTGGACATGTTCAAACAGTGCTATCTGCTGAATATTAATGGTACACTGTAGGTTGCACACAGGTTAATACGTGCCCTTTCTGATGAATAACTAAGGATATGTATAATGTATATCGTGTATCATGTATAATGCATAAGACGAGCTGTTCCCTGCTTGGGGCTTTGCCGTTGTCTCAGGTGTCCATGTTGGCAGTCACCATCAGGAGCAGTTGTTTTGGGATGTCTGATATACTGTAATGACTGGAGTGAAATGGTTTTCAACTGAATGCCACATGAACCAGAATAAAGATCTGCTCAGTTGACAGTGGTTATGATGGGCCATGTTTTTACAGTAATTTATATCATTTTAATATTAATTTGTTTGCTTCTTGACATTATAGCAAAGCTACTTCTTTCAATCTTATAGCGATGATACAGATTTGAGCTAAGAAAAACAAGTCCAGAATTTAGTGTTTCAATTTGTGTATAGCTGTTACTGTCATTCCCACAAGCTCCATCCATGCCTATGTGCTGTACAGTATTTATGCTCTAGGCATTTGATGTCTACTACATCCTAAAACATATAGAATAACACTCCCACTATTCTGGATATATTTAAAGAGCATTTCTCAACAGTTTTTAGGGTACTAAAACCAATACATGCCTCCTCATCATAGTGCTCTATGACAGTCTTATCTCTAGACACTGTTTTGTAAAAGAGACGGTGGCTTGAGAGGCAGATGCTGGTGAAATAATAGAGGGAATATATGAGAATGGCCAGAGGCTCTGGATTGTTAGCTGTCTGAGTGAAGCTGCTTTGCTGTACTAGTTTGCAGACCCCTGGGCGGCCAGTCCATGTAAACAGAATATTTATTTAATCGTCTTCTTGGCATGTGGGATTGTTCCAACTCAAGTAAAATGTACGCTGGACATATATTTATTTTACTCTCTCCACTTGCAGTGCTAGTCTTCCAATAATGTGTAAACTCTTTCTTGCTTATTGATTAGTTGGTATATTGATTTAGGGGAACATGTCAGTGGAAGATGCCTTTGTTAGTTTGTTGATGAAAACATTTTGCAATTCAGCTTTTCAGCATGAATGAGCAATTTAAAATGCGTTCTTTCTAAACGCTGGAATTTTTTTTGCATTGTTTGTGTGTGTGTGTGTGTGTTTGTGCTCAGTCCTATCTTGTGATGGCACATGTCTTGCCCCCATGTTGTGAGTGCTCCCACTGAGCTGTAATAACACACCTCACTGCTGTCTGAAATATTCATAGCCAGGTAAGCCCATCACTCTGAGTCAGTCACATGGATTCCTTATTATCACCCCCCTCTCCTCTATCCCCCAGGTCACTTTATTCCACCTGCCTTTTGCTGCATCCCACTCACCACCGGCTTCTTGCTGCACCTTGCACAGCCACCCAGTTTTGAAGCTTGAGCTCGAAATCCCACTGTACCACTCTATTGACTTTTTTACCTATTGGTTTTCAGACAGGCTTAGCAGAATTCTTTGTGATTCCAAATACATGTTTGTATTCAAACAGTTAGGGCATTGTATTCATTATCTGAGTTTTAACTTGAGAACCTAATTGTTTTAATGCATCTTTTATTGCTGTACACTCTCAGTTTCTAAAAAAGATTGTGGATATACACGTATTTCATCCAGCAGTGACTAGCAATCTGAGATTTGTTTAGATGAGCAGGGTTAGGGTGAGCAGAAGTTAAAAATTCCACATACTGCTAAGCTATTCATTAAGACAACATTACTGGTGGCATGAGAACATGTTGTGGATTGTTGATTTTAAGTTATAATCCTTAAGATTTCATATTTATGGTCAGTCTTTTATTCTGCAATAGTCATTCAATGTACAGTAAATACATTCTGTAATTACCTTTCTAGTAGTCTTCCATTCCACCCTGGATTCAAATGGTAAAAGTACAAAGTGGTTGCAGTGTAAATAGACACCAGTTTCTCTTCTGTTATATTTCTGACAACATAGCTGCTCACGGAGTGTTTGCTGTAGTATTGAACTGCACTTGCTGTTATGTGTTTCATGTTTATTCATTTTTATGTTCATGGATGTTTTCCTGCTGTCTCCCACTTTTATTTTGAAAACTATAATAACATTTTTGTCTTTATAACTATGGTAAACACGTGGATGTGTGTACAAATGTGTATGAATTAGATCATGCTTATTTAGAGGTTGTCATGTGGCTACATTTTTGTGATTTGTCTGCGAGGCAGATTGTGGAATACATAAATATAGTATTGTGAAGCACAACGGGAACTGTGCAGAAGATTCATCAACAGCACAGAGCTCAATAATCCAGTTAGCATAACCCATGCTGCCCCTAATAGTTGTGATACATTAATAGTACTGTTTGGCTGAATACTCTTTCATTTTTCAGCAAAAGTCCAGTTATTCTCACTGGATCCTTCAAACCCACTACAAGGTCATGCTGAAATAACACTTTAACCCTGCTCTCTCTGAAGAGTATTCAACAATAATTGATCATTTATGTCAGACGGCATGTGAATTGTATTTTAGAATGGGGTCATCCATTAATCGTAGGTTTGGTGATTTGATCCCTGGCGCCTCCTGTCGTCATGTTGAAATATCACTGAGCAATACCCCCAAATAGTTCTTGCTGTCTCTCAATAGCCTGGATTAACTAATAATGATAAAAAACTGAAGAAAGCAAGAGTGGATATTTGAGAAATAACAATCCTAGCCTTCTTTTTGTTGTTGACGTATAACAGCAGGTAAAATCAGATATTGATAAATTCTTCATGAACAAATCTTGCCAAAGTCCAGTAAGGTCAGGGCTGCATAAGCTCCCCCCCTTTCAGCAGACGTGAGGCCAGGCGAGAACAGAGCAGTTATTTGTAAGCACATTTTCCTGGCCATCATCGCACCACAGCTGAGGCTATTCAGCGAGGTCAAAGTCAACCTGCACCTGGTCATGGCCTCAGCTAGGCATCAGTTAGATACGTCACAACTCAGAATAGAATAGCAACTGTTTTTTTCTTTGACAGTATTCTTTTTTTACAGGTTATTTTTGTAGACAAAATTTACTGAGCCCTGCTGTTTTTTTTAACTACATCAAGATTCATACACAATCACACCTGGGAGCTTCTTACAACAATCACACTTTCCGCTGCTTTGCTGGAGGGGCTGAGACTGAAGTTGTTTGCTCAAAGGCACATAGATATTGGCTGTTGAGGAAGAACTGTGGGTTCAAACCTGGACCAATGTGCCTCATATGAATATTGCACAGGCCTGTTATCATTTGCAGACAATAATCACTTACAAGTGAACTGTGTAATGCCATATATCCAACAATGAGACACAGACCTCTGAGGAAATCAACAAGGCAGAACTAAAAATAAATCAATCCCTGGAAATGTCATGCCTCCAAGTCACAATGCTGGGCTTATGTGCTGTATTTTATCTTTGAGGTTATTGTTAATATTGTTTGTGCAGCCAGTGGTTTATGCAGGATGAAAGCCGACACTAAAACATGTTTCTTTTTGTCTTTTTGGGTGAAGGGGAAGGGAAAAGTGTATATAAGATACATCAAATAAAACTTGATATTTTCATCCTTGTATGCAATCTAATCTCCTGCATTGAACTCATTTTAGATGTTTTATGCTAATTGCATTCCAGCCTGTGACAGAAGAAGAAGAGGCTTTATGCCAGTTAGAGAATACTCTTTGTCTCAATATTTCATCAGCCAAAACTTTGTTGTGTTTCTTTATTTTTTTTATTTTCTTTATTTTTTTGTTACAGTTTTTAAATCTAGTTGCTGCAACTGGAAGAGAGGCTTTTTAAAATGACTTTTACTAATCATATTGTGAATCTTACCGTCATGTCCCTGTCATGAGTACAGTACATGGAAGGAGCCCAACAGCGTCATTGAAGCCAACTGAGTAAGAAGAGAAGGAAAAAAAAAAAAGAAGACACAAACACATGAAAACAGGTCCAGATCACACTCCTGTTGACTGTTACATAGAGCCTAACACAAGGGGGCCATTAAGAAACTAAGTCCTCACACAGTGAAGGAACATTAAAGGAAATAGTGAAGCATGAAACAAATAAATGCAGATGGCAACCTCATTATACAGAATGAGATATTATTTATGAAAGAGTGGAGTATACAGTATTATCAATGATAAAACAGAACATATATACTGATGTCAAAGCTGAAAACAAATATGTGTGTGTGTGTGTATTGTATATACACACACACACATATATATATATATATATATATATATATATATATATATATACGCCAATGGTCACCAACCCTGAGACATTGCTGTGGAGCTCTTGCGAGGCTTTTGATTCAGCAGACAGTCCACATACAGCAGGGCAGACAAAGGTGAGAGTTAAGCATACAGAGAGATATGATCTGGAATACAGAAACCTTGTGAGAAAAAGCTATGACAGAGCAAGGCTGGAAAGCAGCCGCTATGTGTATAAAGGATGTGGGATGTAGGTGACGTGGTAAACATAAACTCAAACAAATCAAATACAGGAGTTTGTGGACAGTAAAAGATAGAGATGTAATTAGTAATGGTTCTTTTATAGGATCGATCCAGTAGATGTACGCAGATGTAAGATTGAAAAGCAATTCCATGCAGGTGTGAAATTATCACACAAATGACGGCAGTGGACAATCTCCACAGTGGAAGGACCTTTTGATGATCTGACCAGTGCTTAGGTGAAGTGTCCTCTAGACAAAAGTGATAGTTGACCATACAAATGTGTTCCCTGTTTTAAAACTATAATAATAGTAAATTATGTATACAATAATAGTTCTACAGATGTCACTCAAACAGCAAGACTGTCTTAAATGGTTTGTTAACATGGCAGCTCCAGGAGAAGATGACAAAATAGAATAGAATGACCATCCATCCTCCTTGACATTTCGTATTTCAGGAACACTTCACAGAGGTCCTCTATTACCACTGTGTAGCCATCATCACATCCTTCAGCAGTGTGCACTACTCTGCTTCTACAACAAGATGTGTGGAAGACTGAGCCATCTCAGAACTCTTAATATGTCAAGCAGTTGCTTTTCACACCACTTACTGTGGATAGCCATAAATACAGTATTTCAGAATGGTTTTGAAATGTGTGCTCTTTCTTGCCAAACTTTCATTAATTTCACTTGAAATACATTTTTTTATGTAAACTACATCTATATTTATTGTACAACCAACAGGGATTTCCTGCTTTTACAACTGATTCTTTTGCACATGCCATATAAACAAAATGCCCTGCTGAATCTTAAATTACATTTCAGTCGGTGAATCTAAATATATATATCCTATTGTGGTAGCAATATCACAGTTGATTTGCGGTGTCACAAATGTGAAAAGTATGATGATGCTAATCAAGGCATAAGAGGAAACAAATGTCAATGTACAGTACAACAATCTTAATAAGCTGAATAGCTTATACACAGTAAATTTCCTCTATATATTGACAGAGTTAAGTCAGGCTGTCACTTCAATGAGATGCATGTGTTTGTGTGTGTCTGTGTGTGTGAGAGAGGAAGAATGCAAGAGAAACAAAGGCAGAGCGAGAAGCACATTTAAACTGGAAGGAACAAAAGAAATCAAACTCTGTGGCAATAAAGTAAAATAGCCTTTTGAGCCTTTTCATTAATAATGACTCTTTGAGAACAATGTACTTTTTTATTTTAATTGAACATGTGTTTTAATATAAAAATAATGTTCAAATTAAATTTAATGGGGACTTGAAAAGAGTAGCAAAAGAAATACATTTGTCACATTTTCTTACTGCCTTCCATTAGAGCAATTGCTAATACCTTTTAAAGAGAAAAATGCAACGTCCCCATCATCTCAGTTGTCAGTTTGAATCTGAGAGCTAACACTGATTGCCGGCTGGAGACCCTGCTCTCTCAAGGCAGACAGCACCTTGATGGCTGAGAGTGGAAAACTGCCACTGAACTGAGCAAAGTGAGGTGAACAGCAGGCAAAGATGAAAGCTGAAGCTAAAGAGGCAAGAATTGCATTCCTGTGACTCAGGGCCTGCATGGTTAAACAGGATGTCACTACACCCAGACACAGCGCAATGGACATCTGTGTGCTGTGAGCAGTTCGTGTGTGGAGGGAAAGTGTGTATGCACGCGTAGGCGGGGGCAGATCTGTTGTCTTGTGCAGTCACCCATCTTCATCTGCACTTAACTTCTCATTAGGGCTTCTGTGACATAAGGCAACAACCTGTGACCAACTAAGCATGGTATATGGTTGACAAAAGCTGGGAGGAAGAGATTGGGAGGATGGAGGTGGAGCTGTTTGTGTGACTTGTTGTCACTTGTCAGGTACCGTGGCCACTAGCCTTGAGACACTTGGCTGTTGTCTGAGAGTGCTTTATCATCTTGATAAATGCAGCCTTGAAGCAGTGCACTATCAGCATGCTCAGGGGCATGAGACACACTCTGACTAATGAAAAGAGAAGGTCAAGGAGAGGGAGGGGTACGCGGCGAGCTGAAGAGGAGAAATGGTGAACAGAGATGGGGATGTAAAAGTATGGGACAACATGTCACACACTCCATGAAAGGTTTGTGTGTGTGAGAGAGAAAACGCTAATTTTCTGTGTGTTCCTGCCATAACATCTTGCATGGTGGTACTGCACATGTGTGCAGGGTTTGTCCTGCCTTTGTGTGTGTGTGTGTGTTGCTGTGTAAATGTATGGTTTAGTGTTTTTAGTGTTCGGTAGTTTATAGGCCCTTCTAGTCCACCACTCTATTAAACTTATGGACAGAAAACTCCATCCTAACATATGCCTCTGCAAAAGAACACAACACTGATATCAGGATATCAGCAAAATAGAGTTTCTCACTGCAGCAATCATTTCTTGCTTCACTCTTTCAAAACATTCACTGCGCCATATCTGTGCCACTACAGTTCTAATTACAGTTGACAAGAGGGGTTACATTAATTTTCTTGTACCTGTATTACTGACATATTCCTTCTATCTTGAATGTTATTACAGCAGGTGTTGAGAATTTCTAGCCCAGTGTTAATTTTGGAGCCATCAAAGTGACAGCACTGAGCTTGGGAATCCTTTCGGGCTCATTACCATAGTCTGCTGAATCCATTGGCAGAGTCCCGCATGACTGGGCAGACGCTGCTCCAGCCTAGCCGTCAGATAGAAGCAATGATCAGGGGGTTAACAGATGCTGCTCAGTCTTTGGGGTCACATCCACTCTATTCCCACTGTTGGGACTTTAGACTGAGCAAATCGAGCACAACAACCGTCCGTGCTGCTCATACACAGCTTGCTGCGGAAAACAAGCAGCTAAGGCAGCTAAGAGGAATGTTTCCTCCTACAGACTGTCTCCCAATGCTCTTGTACTCAACAGTTACAAATTCATGGAGGAGTTTGTGAAATTCATAATTTGAGGTCAAAGGTCAGGTGGAGCTTGTAACACCCCTCCCCCTATTCTTTTTCCTCCTGCAGAAAATGAATGTGTACAGAAAGCTTTGAAAAACTGTCTACTGCGCAGCTGACTTGCTCAGAGGGAGCTCTTTTCCAATACATGGTAATGAGGAATGTGCAATTAACTAGGCTCTACCAGAAGGAAGTGCACAACAAGGGGGTGAGGGGAGAAGAAGGAACAGTACAATGCTGCAAATTACAGTGAACTATTTATGCTATACGGGCATGGGCAAATTAAGAAAAAAAAATTATATTTATAGGGAAATTGGGTAATTTGTGGAGCAAGGATCAGTATATATGGTGGTTAAGACTGTAAGAAAAACAGTTAATTAAAGATAAGTGACAAATGCAATATATTTGTGGCTCTATGCAGTTGCTTGCAGATTCACATCAGTAAACATGGAATTGTCTATTATTTCTTGTGACATTATAGATATTTCCAATTGAGGAGCATTAACAGTGTCTCAGATTCACAGGGGTGAACAGGGGTAACATTATATGCGTGTACTTTAATAAGTAGCACATATGAAGCATTATAGTGTGTATCAGTTATGGCAAGACCACAACCTGATCCCAGAAATAAGTTGGAATTACTGATGTGGTCAGTGATTTGAAAACATTTTTAATCTTAAAATGTCAGTTCAAGTGGAGGTATAAAGGATAAGACTGGACAGAATGAGTCAACCCTGCTTTGGTCTTTTCTAAGCCCGCCTCTCCTCATCAGGGCTATGGATTAGACCACTTCAGTCTGTTTACACATGCTGAGGTGGAGTTTGACAGATTGTGATAAAAGAGTGTGTCATTAAAATCAAATCAAATTATATTTACAGATTACAGTTGTATGAACAACTCAATCTGTCGAACAAGTAAAATCATAAACAGCTTCATTATGTACAGGATATGCATTTTTGTTAGGAATTGCATACTAAAATAAGTGAAAAAATAGAAAGAGAGATTTTCCGCTTCTTCTTATCTATTCCATGGTTAATACAATCTGACTAAAAGAAAGGACACAAATCTAGCAAACAGTCACGTGAACTTCAAAACAGTTGTTAAAGCATTTCAAAATATCAAATTAAAGGAAAGAATCTAATATCAGATGTGTGTGTGTGTGTATGTATGACAATATATGAAAACAATAATTTTACATTTGTGAAAAATGTGCAATCATTTTCTTTGAATGGTGTTTTGCTGTGGACAATTGCTTTCAAAAACCCAAAATACAAGTTCCAGTCATCATAAAATGAAACTCTTCGAGGAAATCAATACACGACCCAGGCAATGTTGTGCAGACAAAATGCACAATAACACCAGCTGTTCTCTTCTTTGTGATCAGACATCTTTGAATGCGTACAATAGTTAAACAATTAAAACAGTTTGTAGCACTTGAGGAGTAACAATACACATTTTTTCAAAACTCCTAAAAATGAACACTAAACCTTAACACAAGGCTGAGGCTTTGTTGAGATGCACCGATAAGACAATAAGATCTAACTAACTGTGCCGATTAAGGTATATATTATTTTCTACTTCAATTCTGACATTATCCCTTTTCTGAATCGCTCACATTTCCCTCCCCTCTAACAGCTGAAGTCTGATTGGCATAGCCTAATGCATGACAAATAGCAGTAAATAACAGTGAACAGATTTTGGTATAGTGCCTTAATTACACTTCCTGACTGAAAGGGGTCACGGTTCTGCACTGTGAATGTAATGCACAATGATTAGTCCTGGATGCTATTGTGAGTCCTGTGACTGTGATATTGTTGCTGTCTATGACTGTAATATGAGCTGTAATTTGTAGGTTGTAATGCTACGTGGGTAGAGACTCATTGATAGCATTTGGCACACAGCCTTGCTTGGATGAAGCACTTAGCCAAGCCAGTCAATCTAAATATCACAGACAGTGCTCTGAGTCAGTTGGAGTGTGTTTGTTAGCTGAACATGCTGTGTAATAATCAGTCAGTCCTTAGCTATCTAATGAACAGTCATCATCAGATATTTTTACATAATGCTGTCATCTAAGATTACCTTAATGCATGTAAAAGCTTGTTGCCGATGTGTGCCTCATTACCTTGGTACATTGGTCATTTCATTTCAAGGGTCTGATTTTCATTAACTGCTCTGCCCCCCTACCCATTAGCAGAATGAAAGCTCGGCTGTAACCATCTGGCTGCCAACTAGACCTGAGGGCTGCTTTATGGCTCCACCGAGCTTCACTAAAGGGAAAGTTGCACTATTAGAGCCTTTTCTGAGTAAGGCCAGAGGGAGCCTGGGAATGATGCAAGGAGTGTCCCATGCTTGGGGATGTAGGGGGGAACAGAAAGATAAATTTAGAAGAAAAAGAGGGACGTTGGTGCAGTGAGAGAGGGGATGGAGGGAGACAAAGTCAAATAAAAGCTGAAAGGAAAGTCAACATAAAAAAGGAGACAGAGATAATAAAGGAGAGCAGAAAATGAGTCTGTGTGTAATGACAATGACATCTGATTTTTCTATGTTATTCCAAGGCGATTGAGTTTTAAGTGACAGAGGTGTGACAGAAAAGTGGGTGATTCATCCTTCAGCTGATGGTAACACATCACACATGGTGGGATAATGCACATGTAGAACTCAGAAAACAGACGTACGTTGTACAGCTCTACTGTAAACCTTTTATTTTTAGGATGAGTGGTCTTGTTTTGAAAATAGCATCTGCTTACACATACTTTTTTTTGTGTCTACAATGAAGTCTGACTCTGGCTCTCTTCCTTCCAATGCCTTTATTCCCCACTCCCATCTCTATTCTTGTCTTCTAATTGATTTTATTTTGATTCTCTCACACAACAGACTGCCTTGTGAAATCACGTCAACGTGCTCTGTCTTATTCTATTAAGGTGACAGAGTGCATTGCAACAGCATAGAAAACCCTTCTAAAAAGCAATACGTGTTGTTGCTTTATTCTGCCTGTAGACTGTGAGCCATTACTCAATTGTACCCATTATTGTTCACGCATCACTTATGTAGACGTTAATGACTGGATGAGCAGAATGTGGGCACATAACAATTATTTTACTGGCTTTATGAATTTCTGGTCTCTTTTGATATAACTAATATGACCTAGATAACTAAAGGGGATGGAATGATAAGCATAGCAGATATTATCTGCTCATACTTTTTAATTATGTCGGTGTCATAAGCAAAGAGCATATTTCAATAAATTTATCTGATTAGTTATTTCTAAATTATTTCTTTTGTCCGCTAATATACACTGATAATGAATGACATGGTTTCTAGCAACTACTTTGCTGGTTAAGAGACTCATTGATGGCTTACCTTTACCCTGATTAACTGCTGCTGCAAGAACAATGATGCAATACGTTATTGATCTTTTCACTTGCTCAGACTCTGCCTACACAGCAGACTAAACCCAGGTCTTCCTGAAGGATTTGTTTCATTGTTCATTACATCTTTGTCACAGTTTTGGCTCTCGCCGCCACCCTGAGCAAATACTATTTACTGGTTATGCTTCACCCACAGTAAAGAATTTAGCAGCCTCACTTTATTCATTTAAGTAGAGTTATCTTTTGCGAGCACTGCCATTGGACATAGACATAAACGGAACCTAGAAAAGGGACCAAAAAAAGAGACTTAGAGCACTGCATGATTATTTCCAGCACCTGAGGAACATCTTTCCTCAGGGCTCGTCATGCACAGCAGTGTCCAAGCTTTACTGGGAATGGGAGTAAGAAAATCTACTTAGCTGCAGTCTTGACTCATACATGTCAAAACTAGTCAGAATGTTGTTTAATGCAATGCAATCTAATGGTGACATACAAATATTACAAATATTTAGGTATCAGGCCAAATAACAGACTTTATTTAAGATCCATGTGGAAGACTTGACTTGGCATTGATTTTCTGAAAAGAAACAATATTTTTCTTCTGCTAGTTAGAATATAATTGTTCAATGTACCATTCCGTCTTTTATGGTGATATTGTACTAGCATGGCTCTTCACCTTAAAGCAACAACTCCCAGTGTTTTTATGTTGTTTGATTCCCTTGTGGTTATTATTGTTGTTTTGGTTTTTATCTTTCTTCTCTAAAGTACTTTGAAACCTTGTTAAAAACTGCTATACAAATAAAGTTAATTACTTTTAAAATTCAAATCTCTTGGTTCTTTTGAGGATTTTAAAATATTAAACTCAAGCACTGCTTGAGTAGCTACATGTGTTGTTTTTTCTTAATGTGTAATCACTGTTCTGTGAATGTAAATTGTGTGTTTTTTGTAACTTTCTGCATTTTAGTTCATGCTCATACAGTAAGTATTCTGTTGTGCACTGGTCTGTCTTGAAAAAGAGATTCTGATCTTTAAATAAAGGATTACATTAATAAATAATAAGAACACACAGTTTGTTGGAGCTCATAATAAGTCACAACAGCAGTATTGGTATACCTAAACAAGTTTTTTCTACATTTAAACCTGATTATGACGATGGAAATAGTTGATACATAAGAAAAATGCTTAATAGGTATATACACATTTTAAAGATGACTGTGTTCTTAAAAATGACTCAAGAATGTAAAGGGAATTCAAAGAAGTCGTACAGCATGTGAAGTTTGAGGTTGTTCCATCAGCTGACGCTAGGAGCTGTCCGCGGTGCTGAAGCCTCGGCTGCCTTTCTCCATGTGCCGACTGCTCACACAGCCAGGACTCCGCTCACTGAGCGTCCAAATTAGAAAGGAACCTCCGCGTTTCACTTGATTATTCTCGACTATCTTCACTCTGAGAACTATAAAGGAAGAACGTCAGCAGCACCACGGCTCTGTTTGCGTTTTGCAGACGTTAACATTTTCGCTTTGCTTTGCTTTTTTTTTTTTTTTTTTTTAAGCCCTGGAAGTATTCTTTTTCAACACAAGGACGTGTTCTGTAGCTACGCGAAGCGCGACCTCGACTTTAGTAGACATGTGTATGAGACAAGACTGTCAATTCAAGACCCTCTTTGCGGTTTTGTTTCTTGCTGCAGCCGTGGCCAAAATACATGGACAAGGTAAGAACTTGAGTCTTATACGTACTTTGGGGGGATTGTTCCGTGCACTTCCTTCTGTTTAACGATACGAGGCGGCGGTAGAGCTGCGTGCTGGGCAATGACACCAGGTCCACTGTCAGATCTACAAGTGTGTATGTGGAGGGATGAGAACAGTGGAGTGCTCACAAAATGATTGATTTGATATTAACTTGTGTTGTATGAAATCTTTACAATCAAACTACTTAAACAATATTGCTGGTTTAAAAGTTACAGGCTGAAAATATGTCCATTATTATTTGGACATATTATTTATCTGCACTCATTCCAAACTGCTACTACTCTTTAACTACAGAGGCAACTTAAATATTAAATTAGAAGCACAAAGCAAATAAATTTAAATCAGTTCCCAAGTAGCTCCATACTGCAATTAGAGGTTAAAGATCGTCCCATTTTGCCACCTGGTAAATATGTTTAACAGTCAGTTACATAACTGTGTGCTGTCAATAACAACTTACAGAAGCTCTTTAGGTTGCTCTAACCACACACACACACACACACACACAGACACACACACACACACACACACACACACACACACACACACACACACACACACACACTAACCCATTTAGCCAAAACATGAAACAACCAATGTGAAAAATAAAACTTAATAAGACATTTGCAACCTAAAAACTCCACTGAACCCTATTCAATCGATTGCGATGGATTTCCAGTGAAATTTAAGATATTTATTTGTCGAAACCCGGAGTAAACAGTCAGGAAGTGTCTAGGCACTGAGGTCTGTGTGACAGACGGTGCTCGGTAATAAGACTCTAATCCTCAGGAATTGCTGAAGATTATTGACCAAGCTGTTTGACACAGTTGAGTGCTTGTGAAAGGATTCATGCACAGTGTCCTAATTATTTCTTTATTGTGCGTCTGCCCTCTCTTTATCATTATAACTATGCTTTCTGTTGGTCTAGCTGTGTTTCAACTTGTCTGTACAGTTTTACTTTTTTTGTGGTGATTCATACTTTGTCAAGCAACTGGACATATGTATGATCCACCTCCAAGTTAGTGCATAGAGATGGAGTCTCGGTAAAAGATGAATAAATTATTGTTTACATCTGTAATTATTTATCAGAGCAGCATTAAATCTATAGTAAAAATACGAATAAGAATTGTGACTATAAACAGGGCGGAGGACACACATAAGGCATCACACAATATTGTAACACAGTCCTTTAGGTTGAGGAAATGACCGTAATCTGAATGTATTTCTGCATTCTTTTGTGAGGAAGCCTTTTCTGAAAGCTGTCTGTTTCATGTTAAAAATGGACACATTTATGAGGAACAAGTGATCACTAACAAAGGCAATAATTGTGAAAATGAGGTCATATTGCCTGGGTCGTTCACTCATTACATCTCAGGCCATCCAAAAACCGAGGAGCCATCCTGGACGAGTGCCTGAAACTATATTTTACACTATCAACAAAACATCTGCTGATTGAATGTCTAGTGGCGGAAAGGTGCTGCATCGCTTCAATACAGAGTTTCTGAACCTTACATAAGCACAGTTATTTGTGTTATAGCTTAACACCATCAGAATACATGTTATGTTGTTTAAATGTTTAATTTACTTGTTTGAGTAAAAACACAGTCAGCAGTGAAACACGGTACAGAAGTGCTTAGTAGTAGAAGATGTATGAATTTATTAGTGTTTTTAGTCACAATTGCACATATCCCAAGAACACACCTGCACTGTTCGCTCAATGCTCTAAACTCTAGGGAGAAGAAAAATGCACAGTGCACTATTTTTAGAGCAAAATAAAATTGAACAGCTTCCATTAGCAACTTCTGTGCTGTTGCTTAGCCAGCTAATGTTCACATCTTAGGAAATTCTCCAAAGTGGGCCCTTTAAATGTTTAATTCTCATAGTTGTGATGTTTTGACGTTGTCCAAAGTTTCAGGTGCGTAGACACGGGAAAGAGTGAGGTTTTGTTTTGAGGAGGTCTTCATCTCTCATTTGTGGCACAGCCTGTTGTTGTGAACTTGATTCAGGCTGTTACATGCAGGGAACACAAACACCATCCATTTCACTGTCATGAGCCCAGGGACATTTTTCAGAATTTTGGAAACTGTGCCATTATTTTCCCATCTGCAGTGTGCAATTTCCTGTCATTGTGTAAGAAAATTTAATTTTCATTAGTACATGCAGCTTAATAATTGCTGCTAGGGTTATCAAAATTACAAGAAACTGATTGTTCCTTAACTGCTGGGTTATTTTGTCTTTGCCATCCTTGTTGCATCGCTCCTCACACTTTCTATTTGCAGTGCAATTTCAGGATGATTGTTATTCAAAATTATTTTCACACTTTTTTCCACACAGAAGATTTATTCTGTGCTCAAGTGATTATGTATTTTTGGTCCAAAAGTGCAATGTAATTGTCACAACAACACCCCGTACTGTGCAGGTGTAGTGGTGTAATGCGTAGTATTGTCACTATAATAACCAGGATTGTTTCATGCCATGCATTTAAATATTTCAGTCAAAATTAACTGCTCCAACTATCTTGTTTTGTTAAAAAAAGAAATGTAAGCTTGCAAATTACTTGGTCAAGGTTTCTGTTGTTGTCATTTCTTTTACATTAATCAGAAGAGGTTATTTGGGGAGAGAGAGAGAGAGAGAGAGAGAGAGAGAGAGAGAGACAAATGTCCTGTTTGAAGGAGGACCATTCAAATTCTGATCAGAACCTCGCAGTTCTTTAAGTACACCTTAAACTGCAAAAGAGACAAGCAAAATAAAATGGACCCTTAAATCTGAGCCATGCTTTTCATGAGGCACTTTCATTTAGTTTGTCCTCCAGCCTTTACATGTGTTTTGTGGCAATGGCATAGGGACTCAGTAGTTCTTTGCATGATTTCCTTACATTTACATTTCATTTTTTTTTATTCTTTAACATCCCAAAGAGATACAAGTAACATATAACATATAAGTCAAGTGGTTTGTGACTTACTCAGATATGTCTCCCTGCCTGCCTGCCTGCCTGCCTGCCTGCCTGCCTGCCTGCCTGCCTGCCTGCCTGCCTGCCTGCCTGCCTGCCTGCCTGCCTGCCTGCCTGCCTGCCTGCCTGCCTGTTAGCCCTGTAGAAATCAAATATTAAAACTTGGTTTGTCCTTTGTTAGAATGGCAACTTGTCGAGATATGTGTGCCGTCTGAATTCTGTGATGAGTCTCACATCATAAATAGGTGTGAAATGTATACATTCGTTAATATTGAATCTAATTCAAATAAAAACAGAACTCACTTTACGAGATTTCTAATGAAATCATGGTAATTTTAGTGAGGTATGTGTTATGTGATAATTGGAGCTGCCCATGCATAGCAACCGGCAACAGTGTTTTGAGGATGTGATTACCAAATTGCAACAAGTCAGTGAGAACGCTACAGGCCTTTAATTATCTCAATGCAATTCTCCAAGGGACAAAGTGACAGAACTTGTTATGAACATTAACTTGGACAGACAACCTGAAGACAACAGCTTGAACTTGTCTTATAAGGTATCAATCAAATTTACACTCTAATATAAAGCATGTTATTAGATGTAACTGTTCTTACTTTTACAGCATAGGGTCAAGTCAGATCCCATATCAGAAATGTTAAAGGAGCATGCGCTGTATACATCCCACAAGAAATGTGTAGATGCATTCCTTTAATTGTTGCTATTTAGCAGAATTTTGGGAGCACACACCCCGCGTCACTACGCCATTTCCGTATAAATACCCAACGTAACCGTCCCTCGTTCGCTCTCGATTGCTGCACATGGCAGCTGCTAGCGGCTACCAACCTCCACCGACCACAGTCAGCTAGCACCGGCCGAGACGTCTGGCACCAGGATGCCAGGGCCCCAGCTACCAACTTCCACCGACCACAGCCGCTAGCACCAGCCGGGACGCCGACACTGGGATGCCGGCGTCTCGGCCACGCACTGACCACGGCAGCTAGCACTGGCCGAGACGTCTGGCACCGGGAGGCCGACCCCCGACAACAGTAGCTAGCATCGGCTGCGCAGTCCGGCACCGGGATGCCGCTCTGTCTGTCGGTTTTTTGTGGGTTTTTGCTATGCCACCTCAGTCTCCCTATTAATTTAAATCATGGGCCGCGGGTCCTCGCAAGCATATCACCGTTACATCCGGTCAGATCCCAAAGATCTTAAATTGGGTTCATCTCTCAATAATAAGCTCAATAACAGTCATTTTTTGTAAAATTATTGAAATGAGTATGTTTAATAAAATCCTGACAGATGATAGCTAATCATGCATTCATTCAGTGCAGACCTTGTGTTGGCCCTGGTGCGGCATTCGAAGTTTTACACAATTTAATGACATTCAGCTGAGCCTATTATCTTTATGCTTACACATTATCTCTGCCTGTTAACAATGATGTGTAGAAATCTGTGAGTTTTATGTATCCTAAAGCTCAATAAATAAGTTATGATCTCCTCTTGGTTGACACAGCTCTCATTGACATGCCACTGTCGGTCTCAAGAACATCTATTGCAAATTCTGTAAGTTTGTGTTTCAGAACACACAGTTATTTATCATATCTCTTATTGGATAACAACATCAGTCAACTGATGGTGTCTCACTATATCATCTATTATTTATTATTATTGCAATATATATACTGTATATATATTATTGCAATTTAGATTTTATAAATCAACACTAGCATCCAGTTCACATGGCCATCCAGCCTATGACAGGGCAAAACTAACTAAAACACTCTACTATCGTGCACTGATTTGTGTTTTTTATTGGAAGAGGTGCATATTCCAACTGCACCACTGACAGCGGAGGTCCTTGACTCACACAGAGGGTTAACATTTCTGTGGGGCTGCTTTTGTATTGCCACCTGTTACCACAGTGGAAAGAAGTTAATTTCATGTTTCAAAATAGCATTTTGTGTGTACTCATTCAACTCGAGAGTAAACCTCCCTGTTTGTCTCACTAACATCACAGGTTACAACACTAGTTTTCTGCTTTTGAGCACTGGAGGTGTTGTTCACATTCACAAATGTATATGACATTTGTCAAGATCATGAGAAGAAAACTGCATATTTAGGGTAAATTGTTGCTTCCAGCAGAGCACTGGAAAAATGTGAACATCCTATAATTCCAGGGGAGGTACCAGAAATCATTCAACACCTGTTTGTTGGATTGCCAGTGATTAACTTCATCAAGGGCTATTCAGCATCTGTGTGCTGTCATAATTAGTTTAACTTTCCCAAGGCCTGTCAATGGTAAATGAGAGTCATTATGCCAGAATTCCCCTCTTCAAGGCTTGGCGCCTGCCTGCCTCAGCCCCTCTCTGTGCCTGTCTCGGTCTCTTTCACTGCCTCCTAGGTGGAGCTCACAGCTTGGCTGAATGCGACTCATTTTCAACTCTTCATGTGCAAATGCCTCTCTTGCTCTGTGAGAATGTACTATGCATCCTAATTTGAGTCATTGGCTCATATATTTTCTTCCTCAAAAGTGTGGCGCTTTATTTGTCAAAAGAAAAAAATCTTTGTGAGGATCTTTTGGATTTCAACACTGTTTTGCTTGGAATGGTTCACCAACAGCTGGTTTTACCCTATAGAAAATTAAGCCTGCTGTTCTCACTATATCAGGCTGTACTTGAGCTTGAACTTGAGCTGTTCATTATTAAAATTCATTTTCGGAGAACATAAAGTGGTTAGGCAAATGCTTTTATTTTTTTCACCATATTGTTACTGTGTGGTCAAAATGCAGCATCAGCTTTAAAATTAGGGCAAGCAGCCATGTTGTATGAACAGTAAAATAAGTGTTTTTAATATGTCAGATTCTTTTTCCCCCTTTCTGTTTTATTTAACATTTTGTATTTCAGTTTATCTCAAGGCAGACTCAAAGATGAGTGTAGTTGGCAATAATTTGCCCCAGAGTAATTTAACATTTTGGCGTCCTTGTTTTGGGGTAAACTAACTAATTAACTAAACATATTCTGTTTTGCAGCACAGAGAACACATAAATATGCTATTTCTTTTTATCCTAACAGAATGCCCTATTAATGTATTGCATATATATATATATATATAAAAATCCACTTATCCAATAAAATTCTCCACCCAAATCCAATAGATAGATTTATCTTGGATATCGATGGGCAGTACAGTCCAACCACACCAGGAGTTTGGGGGAAATCACCAAGTTCTGTGCAGCTAGAGTTCTGCTTACCTCCTATTAGCTTGGGGTTTTGAGTGGCATTTTTTCTGTCCAATTCAAAGTCAGAAAATATATCCAGGCAAAATTTGTATTTACACGGCCTACAGTGCGCTAACACAGGACCACAACATGCTAGCTAATTAACATTATGCAAAGCTTGGATCTATCACTCACATATCTTCACTTTGACTTAGTATAACAGTGGGTTAGTAAATAATATATTGTAGTTTGTGCCGTTTAGGGACTTTGCATAAATGTTATTGTAACTAAGTAGTGCAGAACAGTTGCTGGGGGACTGCTGATGTTAAGTGATGGTGTTAAGTCCACAAATTTCCCCTGGGGTGAATTTCTAAATTGTTCTAACATGTTAATTTGCAAGTAAAGAAAACTTGCATCTTGGGTAGATTTACCTCTGTTTGAATATATTTGGTAGGGATGATGCAATTCAACATAGATCTAATACAATACTTGAATTCCAGTTGAGAGCCGCTGCTGTTGCTTCAGTTAGGAAGAGTTGATGCAGCTTTTGAAATGAAACACTTGATATCAAAGAGGGAGGACTGACGGAAGGACACACAACTGTCCATGGTGTCACTGATGGAGAATAAGCTTAATTAAATTCTGAAAAATTATATGTATTACCACATATCATTATATGCCTACCAGTTAGCTTAGAGTCTAGTCTACTGGTACAGTGTATGACATGTGGATGTGAATATTAACAGGAATATTAAGGTGATTATAAAACAACAACAACAACAAAAAAAAGAGAATCCTGCTTTTGCCATTTATTAAGATACTAATTGTAAATTCCTCATTAAACACTTAATAGTTACTTGTTAGTTTGGTATGATGATGATTATCACAGTAAAGCATTTAATAAATGTAATAAGTAAAGAGAGAACTGATAGTATTTCCCATGTTGTTCGTTTAATAAAATTTTGTTTGGAGTTTGGACATACCTGAAATGGCTTATTGCGTTTAGATAATTATGTGAGAGGTTTCTCCAACAGCCTGTGTTTTGTCTCAACACAATCATCTCTTCAGAGAATTCACAGGTTTACAATGAAATTGTCAACATGTATCCTCAGCAAAGGGGAGAAATTTCCTCTCAATCAAAAGCAGGCACCCAGAGCCACTCCACTTATAAAATGTCCCTCTCAAAGCAGAAGAATGGGTAGGACTTCAAGTTGGGAGGGCAATGGACTGTGCCTGAAACTGTGCCTAGTCCAATTGGGGGCGGGGGGGGCTCATACACATGTAATTTATTCCAAGTGAAGAGTACCCCTCTAGCAAAACCCTAAATGAAGCGATGTCTACCACTTTGTCAAGGCAGTACGTTGCTGGCTCACTTCTACTTGCTTTGCCTTTGGCCTTATCGATCTCACCATTCGTCCACTGAAAAAAAGAGTCGGCTTGGTTAGCCTTCCCCAGGCCAAACCTCCTTTCCGTACCTTTCTCGCTCTGCCTGGCCATGTACACACCTCCCTAATCAGGACTGGCGTGTTTTGCGGCTGAAGTGGGGATGGCTCTCTGAAACGATTAGACCTGGGGACAGCTCCAGCTCTCTTCCCCTCTTCTCCACGTCACATCCCATCTAGAAAGCATTTCATCTGTGGCAGTGGAAAGGCTTATAGGGTCGGGTAGTGCTGTGTGGAAAAGCAGCAGGTAATAGGCTGTGTAATGTGTTTGGGGGAGTAGTTTTAGTATTCACAGTTAGCGCTGACCTCTGGCAGGCTGAGCCACCCCCACAGTAATTTCCTCTGAAAAGATGTAATTGAATTCATCAGGATGAGTAAACATATTATAAGTAGCAGAGAAAGATAACAATGTTGTGGATAGATCAAGGAAGGGGATAGTAGCTCCACGAGTAATTGAAAATAGTCAGACAAAGACAAACACAAGCAAAGTAAGTGTGCAGGACACTGGGGAAAGTCATTGCATTTGGTAGTAGCTGCAGCTTGTCTCCTTTTCACTGCGCTTTGCTTTCACGTTTGTCTTGATTTTATTTCCAGAGATGTATGATTGTAGGTGCAAGTGCTGCCTATGATACAAAAACAATGAATTATTGTGGTGTAAATGACATCCTACTAAACTGCATTTGAATCACAATCAATTTTCAAGCACTTTGTACAGCTGATGTCTTCAGTCCAGACAAAACAAGACACAGAGCAGAGAGCCACAATGTGACCGTGAGCCTCATCTTCTGTAGTGAGATGTATCAAAGTTATGTCCCAGAGGACCTTGTGTATAATTTAGAGGTTCTAACATTGACTGCCATCTTCAAAATATTGAACACTGACAGTCCAAGCAACTGCTGGGTGGTCGGGCAATTGTCTGTCAGTTATAAGGCAGTCATCTGCCTCAGCTTCTTTCCTGGTGATGGAGAGCCAGCTCATTATGGCCATTCTCATCTGTCAAAGCAGTGAGCAGCCTTTAAAAAGAATACTCGCTCGTAAGAATGGATTACTTAGCAGGGAACAGCTGGAGCTCTTTTAGACCACATCATTGATTGCGGGACTATAGCTTTTAGTGGTAAAAGCTGGTCCGTGCATTTCTGAGATTTTCTTCAAGATGGTGAGTGAAATAGATGGTGACATGCTGTTTAGAAGCTTCCTATTGATGGAGAAGAAGCCAAACAATACCTCTAACAGGGACATAATGTAACTAATTTCTTAATTTCTGTTTGCGTTCCTTCTCTTTTTATATTCTAGCTTGAAAAATAGATCTCAACAATGGTGAGATGGATTGCCATGAAATTGAAATGAAACATTAACGGTCTAGCATGCTGATTTTTTTGACATTTTAGTTTTTTTGTAAAATGTCTTGACAACTATTGGATGGATCAATATTAAATTAGGTACATTATTCACAGTTCCCAGAGGATGAATCATTATGACTGTGGTTATCCGCTGACCTTTCCTCCAGCACCACCATGAGGTTCACATTTGTGGTTTTGAGTGAATATATTGACAACTGTTGCATGGATTACCATTACACCACCATTAACAGTTTCTCCAACACCTGTGTTCATGAGCAAATACCTGCAAAACTGATAATCTCATCAACCTCAGCTATACTTTATGTGTCAACTAATTAGCCAGCATACTAACACGCTAAATGATGTCAGCATGTTAGCATTATCATTGTGTCATTGAACACATTGGAATATGTCTAGTTACTCACCAATCTAAGATCATTGTTATTATGGGAGATTCACTTTATCGAAAAGCTCTGACAGACATTGAGTGAATCTCCTTAATGTAACTACTCATGGTTGTGATTTTTATCACTTGTTTGGTTAAAATGTAAGGCCAATATGATTGCCTGGAAAAAGATGTCTGTGGTGTGTATTTAGAGGCCTGTGTATGTGCATTTATGGTCTATTGTTAAGTCACACCTCCCGGTTGCCTTCTGGTTATTTTTGGCTGATTTGCTGAAGGCCCACACATTCATAAGGCATTATATATTAAAATGATCTAAATAGATAACTACTCATGCATTACACTTCACTGATATCTGTAATCAGTCCTTCAACAAATGATTACTGCAGCTCAATTCTCAACCGCCTTCTTTCTTCATGTAATTGATTGATTAAAATGTTTTATCACTGCCTCTGAATCCAAAACAAATAGGCACATAAAAAAAAAAAAAATCCTAATTTGACTTATCATTTAATCCAGAAATCAGTTCTTAAACGTTGCTCAGCAGCTTGGGGGAGGAGCATGTATTCAGTCCATGAAGCCTGTGTGTGCTTTAAAGGATTAAATCTGAATTACCGAGGCAAACAGAGAGAAGGAATTCTGACGGTAGGGGATGATCCTGGCCTGACTGGACTGAACAAGGCTTTTTGAACAGTATGTGAATGGCAAACGAAAGTAATCAGGAGGTGAATGGGTGGGAATAGGCCTAATGATTTATATCATTGCCATTATGCCAATCACTGTGATTCTCTTGAGGATACAGTGTTAAAGATCATTCCTTTGGTGGAAATATGGGAACAGTCAGGCATCATTAATTTGGGGTAAATTTACTGTAAACCAAATATCATCAGCCCATGTGAACTCAATACTCTTAATAAATAATAAAGTCAACATGATTTTAGCAATATATGTGTGTATTTTAGCCATGTTAACCCCTTAACTCTAAATATGGTGTGGAGTTACAACATTATTGCCATAATCAGATTATTATGTTTATTTATATGCCATGCTCAAAGATGTGTCAGTTCCTCAGGGGTGTAATCCTTACATCATAGAATGCTGCTGGCTGCTGTTGAGTGAGAGATGAGTGGTTTATTTGAGATGAAAACAACATTGCTTGTGACTATGAATCTGCAGTTAGTTGTTCACTATGTGGCAGTACCGGATGCACATGTTAACATACTGAAGCAACCGTATATTGTTTTATCACATCCACACGTGATTCAGTATAAATGATTTAGGTGTGGGTGTGGGATCAGATCTAGAGGGTGAAATTACCCGGCTGCTTTGTAGAATCACAACTTCATCTTGCATCATCCAACTAAAATTCCACAAAAGTGAAAAAGCAGTTGTCACACTTTAAAACCCAATTTGTCCAACACCAAACTGATGTGGCAATTTTTTTACTATGCAAGAAGGAATAAAAAGCACAAAAACAAATTCATAGGTAGACAAAAGGTAACAGGACACAACAGGTAGACATAAACAGACAAGGGAACTGAGAACACGAAGGTGATCTGACAATAACGAGTTGTATTGAGGTGCAGCAGGTGGAGTAGGCAGCAAGTCACAAAGGCTGATGAGGGAATGATCCACAGGTGTGCAGGACGAAGAAACACACTAACAACATCTGGTGGACAGGTAGGCCTTTTTTCAAAGATAATGTTGCAATAAAAAAAGCACAGGTGTAAATAAGAAAACTAGTGATGGTTGAATTCCATTTTAGTAGCATTAGTTTCAGGGTCCGGGTTTTGTGAATTCAGACTAACCTAAAAAGGAATGGTTTGACATTTGGGGAAATCCACATTCACTTTTGCTGAGAATTAGACACAAAGACTGATACCCCTCTCATGCCTGGATGCTAAATATGAAGCTACAGCCTGGAGAATGTTAGTTTATGTTAGCATAAAGACTGGAACCAGGGATAACAGCTAGCCTGGCTCTGCTAAAAGTTAAAGAAATCCACCTACTGGCACCTATAAAACTCCCTAAGCAACACATTATACCTCTCACAGAGGAAGAAGGAGAGGGAATAGGCACAGGCGTCACCATGACATCAGTTTAACTTCTGGTGGACATGTCTGCTAACCGAACTGCTAATGAATAAAAAAATGCACCGACAAAGTTAATGGTCATATCTATGTCAAAATGAATGGACAATGGATAATATGTGAGGTAAACTGATGATGGCCAATGCCTCATCTGAAACCACCTTTAATCATGCACCCCAATTAGGTATGTATTCATTTAATTTCTCTTAAGACAATAATAAACACATCTTACTTTGATGTGAACACTTGGTTCTTGGATCAGCCTCTTTACTGCAGCAGGGCCAGCACATAATGGCCAATTCTATAACAAGAGCATATCTCAATCCATCCCAGCATACATACTCAAGGGCAGAATCTACAAAGGGAAACAAATCCACATCCTACTAGCTGTAAGGCAACAATGCCAATCATTTTTCCATGCCATGTTGCCTAGAAATGCACAAGTGTCAGAGAAGTGATGGTTTTCTCTCTCTCTTTATATTTAGAATAATAGGCATCACTTAGTCAAGTTTATTTATATAGCAAATTTAAACCCTACCAGTTGACCAAAGTGCTGTACAAATTGAAGTGAACGATAAATAGCCAGTAAAATAACATCAGCGGTAAATATTAGTAAAATGGCATAATTACAATAGCACAATTGCCTACGTGTCTGCTCTTAATGGGGTGTATGTTGTAATAATTTATTCAGAGGCAGTCTGAATAGTACCAAAGGAAACACCCTTCGATTTATACCGTTTAGCAGGTGAGCTCTAAGGTGGCTTCCTGTGTTTTTTTTGTTTTAGTTTTTTCACTATCAACAAGAATAGCATCATAAACACATCTCTGGATTTTTTCAGTGGAGCCTGTAACTGCAGGAACAAAAAGCCCAGATATTTATCAGCAAGCAGCCTTGGCTAAAGGAGAGAAAATATTCTGTGAAGATCATCTGGGGGCATTTTGTCCAAGCTGCTACCAACCCCTCTCCCGCTTCTTGAGTATTTCTCCATTTCTATTTCTGTATTGTGCATGAAATGTTCTGCTACATCCTGCGTTTTTTCATCAGGACAAAATGAGTAAAATTGAATTTGCAATGCGAGAGGACAGCTGTTGAAATAATGACTAGGTTAGATTCTCCGATAGACAGTGTCTGTCTCTTATTATCTCCGCACATGGGGTGACATCGGTTGTTTTCAGAAATGTGTTTCTCATTTTTACCCCCCCTCTGAATTCAGAGTACGATGGAGGAACATGTACATAGTACAGCATAAAGGTTGCAGATATCACATTGAGAAGAGTAGAACATCTTCAATGAGATCACAGCTGTGAGGGTATATCCTGTGTTTTCACGTCAAAAATTGTTTCTCGGCTCGACTAAGGTAGCAGGTTATAAACAATTTGACAAGGAGGGTGCAAAAGTGAGAGTAGAATTACATAGACAGGGTGAGAAATGAAAGAAAAGTAGTGGGGAATCTTCTCCCCTTCTATTTTTATTAGGGAAAACATTAGATACACCATTTGGTTCATCCTTTGTATCCAGAGTGCCGTAACAAAACCATGAGAGCATACAGGACCCAACAGGGCTCAAAACCCTAAGCCTGAAAATGTTAATATTCATCAGTGTTTTCATTTGGAGCATCTTAAGTGATCCTGCCCACACAAGTGTCACGTTATTTCATGCCTAGGTGTACACAGTAAGGAGGACAGTCGGCAAATAGCCTGTCAATATTGGTGACCGTTGCTGCTTGAAGGTGACACGTTTGACAGAGACGTACAATAAGTTCTGCTAAACACAAAGTAGTTTCATCCGGCGAGTAAACAAATCTAGACAAGGTTTTAGCAAAGCTGTGAAAAATCTCATCACAAAAGTGCACCACTTGGCTCCAGTGCAATTACCTTCTGTAAATGAAGCTCAGTCTGTCCTGTGAGTCGTTCACCCTCTGTGCAGGCGGTTTGCACATACACTGTGTCAACAAGGCAGCACGGGCCTCTGTTTGGAAGGTGCGAGGCTGTTTACCTTTGTTGCTGTGCGGATTGATGGGGTGGCTGAGGCAGGGGCATGATGTGAATAGTTGGAGTATTACTGTGGAAAGAGGTGTTTTCCCTCAGAGGCGGCTAACTGAGTTTGACAAAGCTGTTTCTGCTGAAAGGCTGTAGGGACTCTCCCTGGCCCCGCTCCAGAAGCCTCGGCTCTGCATGTGGATGCACATTTGAGGTAGTGATGAAAGGTAATGCAGAGACAGGAGGGGAGGAAGCTCCTAGTAACAGTTTAAGTAGTGTCAGTGGTAAATCAGCCTACACTGTGTTTAATGTTTTAGTAGCATGGAGAGAATACAAAAACTAAATAAAGCATGGTTTGACTTCCAGGGAGCGTAATTAGGGTGTTTGAATCTTTTAGGTCCATGTCTGTGGTATTTTCTATCGTTTTATCTCAGGCAAAATTATACTTATATACAAGATTTAATTCCAAAACACTACACATAAGAAAAACATTTAAAAATGATAAAGATAACTTGAATGATTTTTCACAATGTATTTAATCAAAATCTTAGACAAGAGAAAAACAGTTAAATAACAGTTCAAATAAAAATTTAAGAAGATTGCTTCATTCCTCACAGTCACCCCTGTTTTTACTCGGGCATGTTGATTTCTAATTTCTAATTTCTTCAGTATATTCTGTTTTAATCTGTCTTTCTCTTGTTAGATTGTTGATTAGTTCTGCTTTTGGTGTTTTGGGATTGCCTATTTGGATGGCATAGCCATCTTTTATAAGGGCCAAACCACTATGTGATTTTTACACAGCTCCAACTGCCAAGGAAATTGGATTAAATGTCTGCTGTGATTTTGGAGTCATTTTATTCTGCAGCCTTCCCTTTTATTGTCTGTCTGTGGACTCTATCTCAGTATCCCTCGGGTGCCCCCCCCCCATTTTTAACCTTTTAAACTCTGAAAAAGTTAGAAACTATGGTCTGAACTCAACTGTAAATGAAAGTAGAGATAAGAGAGAGGTTTCATGCCAACTGGATTTGTCACCATATAATCCAATGGGATATACACGCTCACATTTTATTTCACAGCATGAGGCAAAAAAAGTTGAACAAAAAAAGTGATTCTTAAGGTTTTATGTCGTTTTTTCCACTCATTTGCCTTCATACAGCTTGGTTGGATCTAACATAGATAAACATTGTTTTGTTAAATTACTGTTGCATTTTTAAAGTTATGTGTTTTTATGACCTTATTACAAGAAAAATATTGGCCACAGATTTGTTGTAGTTTTTCTTTTATTGGCTTTAGCCCAAAATAATATTTTGTATATTGTAATAAATTTTTTTTCTTGCATGGCGAAATATATGAACAGACTCATTTTGTATTTTGTTGTAAGTTCAGTCTTACTCAAAGATAAGTTTATTCATCAAATTGAATGATGGTTCATTATCTAAAATAGCTGTAATTCCATAACTGATTGGTCAGAGCGTCCTTGATTTGATTTGGTATTTTATCTTCAACCATCGAGTGAACAAAATCCAAAGAGAAACATTTGTACTATAACATAAAATGAAAAACCTGCTTTCTTTATTCTTTTTTTCCTATATATATTTATATATACATTTCTTTCTTTCTGGGAAAAAAACAGCAGATACAAACTTAAGGAGGCTTAGTTAAGAGGCTGAGCATTCATAATAATCTAGCCTGTTTGATTAAAACTTTCAGCTGATATCTCTTCAAATAATAATAATAATACAAATGTGTAACTGAAAAGTTACACAAGGAAAGCATCTCAGAATGCTTCATATTCTTTTCTGAGCATGGGGCAAATAATCTTTAGGTGGTTTTGTCTGCTTTAAACTATCTGGGTACCTGTTGAACATAGATGTCAAATAGCTAAAACTATAGTGGACGTGGAACTTGACTGTAGCTGCCAAAACTGTAAATGATAAACTCCAGAAAACAAAGCCCCCTATTTTGGACACTTAAAAGTACGTTTTCCTTCCCCGTTTCTTGAATTTCAATTATATTCAATTATGTATTGCGAACAAAACACCCTCTCTTTGGTTAGTGTTTAGTAAAGAGCCTTTAAAACAGAGAAGTCATAGTCACCCTTTTCATTGACTCGTGAATAGATCCTCAGAATAGAAGTGTTTTAATAGATCCTCAGTGGGAAAAAAAATCTTGTTGTTTCCATGGTAATATGAGAATATGTTTGCTTGCAGAGAATAATCCCACAAAGAAACTTTACTTGAAATAAGGTCAATACCGACAATGGCAAAAATGGTAAGAAAACCTCAGACCTTCAATTTAAACATCTCATCAAGGCTGAATAACAGAGTGAAGTAATAATAATAATAATAATTATAATAATCTTCCACATAAAAAGAAGTCTATAATGATTGTTGTAATGGAGTGGCACAAGGAGGTACAACATAAAGGGTCAATGCACAAACACACACACACACACACACACACACACACACACACTCTAACAGACAGAGCTGCCATTACGCAAATGGATATGGAAAGACAATCCACTATGTTTGCTTTTTGTCTCGGGCCGTCTGAGGATTTGGTGAGCTTGAAGAGAAACCGCCCCTTGATCTGAAAGCTTAGAATCACGGAGAACATAGATCAAAGCCTGTTCCTTTACTTTGAGATGCTTCCGTTAGAGTCGGGAACATTGAGCGAAGGAAGGGAAGATAAAGGAGGGGAACAGAGGGCAAGGTTTACACATGTGTGCCTGTGTACTCAGTGTGTGTAATTAGGGTGGTTTTCTGGTAAATGTGTAGGATGGGATGGGATTGGCTAGGAAGAGCCAGAGAAGAAAATCCTTCTGTCTGGGTCTCACATCATCTCGGTCACACAAGCATCATGGCCTCCGTCAGATACCGTGACACAAACAGGGCCTTTTAAATGATGTGTGGGAGTAAGAACTGGGAAATGTAGCGTTATCAAAAGTAAGCAGAGTTTGCTGTTTTGTTTCTCGCTCCTGTTATTGTGGAAGTCAAGTTACACATGCTGCCATTAAAATACAGTTTAAAGGCTTCAATTTTAAGGTATTTCTGGCTGTATCAGCTGAACCAATATAAATGTTGCAGTGCATTTTTGCACAAGGCCTTAACTTGTCAAGGCTGTAAAAAACTGTTGGCACACATTGAAATTATATTCAATAAAGCATTTAAACCCTTGCAGGTTCTTGGCTGTGTTCTGTGTTCAGTTAATGATTAAGCAGAAAGCTGTCCTTCTGGCCTTTATTTGAAACACTTCCTGTGAGAGAAGCTTCTTAAATTAATTATGTTTTCCTAATGAATAATTAAGCCAGAGGAAAGATAATTTGGTATTACGCAGCGAGCCAGACCATTGTGCATGTACAGGAACCGGTGCTCTGTGTGCCTGGCTGATTTCACATTGGGAGTGTGAAATTAGAATTAGCAAACAATTTGCCTCCTGTTCCATCCTTCACCATGACTAAAACATCACTGCTGATTATGTCTTGACAAGTGTCAATACTACATGCCTGCTTGTTAACGGTATCAGAGACAGGTTGCTTATGAGGTTCCACTATTGTGGTTTTGAATTGTGAAGTGTTATTGATTCACAATTTGAATGAAAGCAGATAACAAATGCTATTGTGTGAGACTGAATTGTCACAGAAGTTAAAAAGAAGTTGAAGTACAGCCGTTATGACTTTATGGGATTTTAAAAGAATACCACACAGCCTTTAAATAAGGTTTTTCATGGACTGAATGGACAGTTCTTTTTCTCCTTTATCCACTTGAAGTATTTCAGAATATCCCATCACAATCATCGATAGCCAATGAGAGGCCTTCACTCTGTCTTTCATTGACAAAATATAACCCGAATAGTCAAAGATATTATTTTCTAAATACTTTTTAATGCATTTGATTACTAAGTGAAATTGCTGTTTTATAAAGAAGTTTTTGGCAAGGCAAACACAAAACAGGTATTACTTGGGCAGGGTTATTCTTTTCTTTGAGTGTTTTTGTGTGTTCTTACTAATATACACACATAGCTTAGATACACTGTAACATGACAAACACCACAGACATTTCATTTTTGTTGCCCCCAGTGATTTATAGCCTCTATGAGTCATTCACAGGGAGAGAGAGAGAGAAAGACAGAAAGACACACACACACACACACACACACACACACACCCTTTCTGTCTCCTTGTCTCTTCCTCTCCCCCTCCTTGTCCCTCCCTGGTTATAAAGACTTGCCAAGAAATCATTGGCTCAACAGAGAAAGGGCAAATCCTCTTCAGCCAATTTAAATTCTCCCGAGCACATGGTGCCGACTATTCCAAACTAATTAATAGACATGTCATGAATAAAAACACTTTGATTATGAAAAGAGGTTGCCCTATGCCTCCTTTTAGGCCTGTCATTAGTATGAGGACACATGTGGTGAATAGCTGGAGTGTTGGTACCAGCAGCCTGAGACAGCCGCAGATGCCCTCTCTTGATTAAATCCTTCACTCCATGTTTTATTCAGTGCTGACTGCATGGACCCAATGCCACAGTCTCTGATTAGCTATACCTGTACCAACAGGAGAGCCAGGGCCAGCAGGACCAGGAGGGCAAAGCCTATTCAAAGGGCAAGACACAAAGACATGTGACCCTAGAGCCCTCTCTCACACAAGTGCACTCCATCACCCACTACCCTCCTGCTCTCGCTGTCACTTTGACATACAGCGCAGATTGTCCTATTCTATAGCACCACTATAACCTGCACTTGCTCAGTTTTATTTATGTAGCTGCCATACACTGTGAGGATGTGGCAGCACATTCAATACTACTGCTAGGCTTGGGCATAGTACATCATTTCTTCTTCAGGCAGGAAGACGTAGTTTGTCTTCCAAGACCAAATCAGTTTTAGAGTTGATTTAGAGCACACTAACTGCTTTTTCTTCATTTGCTGTTGCAAAAGCTTGACTTGAAGCATGAAATACACAAAAGTATGGCTGTGTTTTTTCTGTTTAGAAAATTTTGATTTTGTTTTTTACATTATTTGTTATTGAAAGTCAAATTTCAAAGCTATTTTTTAGGTTTTAATTTTTATTTCCAGTTGCTAAAATGCTTTAAACTGTTTCTTTTACTATAAACTATTTTATAATTATGGCACAGTAGGGACAGTTTTGTTGGGAACTTGTTTCCAGAGGGGAGTCTCACATCACACATGATGATTCACAGTCAAGAATGGATAACATGCATGTTGATGCTGTTAGTGTTACACTCTGCTGCTTTATTGATTGTGTGGCACTAGTGCAACATGGTCACCAAGCAGTTATAAATGGTTCTGTGGTGCCTTACAGTATGTTACACTGCAAAGGGTTTCTGGTTGTCAACATGTGGTCCTCAGCCCAGCTGACTTGTCCCAAAGGGGAGCCGAACACCCTGCAGGAGCCATCTGTATCCCCGACAAGGCTATCCATCATCCTCACTGCAGCGCTCAATTTAGGGTTCTTCTGCAGACAGCTTCAGGCAGCAGTGAACAGCTTTACATGTACGTGTCGGTAATGAGAGCCCTTGAAACCTGCCCAGTGGCTCTCAAAGCCAGCCTCAGGGGCGGAAGGGAATCAATGAGTCAATCCCTGAAGCTGATCCCACACCCATCCTTCAGGGTTTTTCCAAATGTGGGTTTCTTCTCTAAATGTCTCATTGTGGACACAGCTAAACTAAATTCAGAGAAGAAAAAGCGATTAGTGTGTTCAGTAACATACAGCTGAGCCTTCAAGGTCAGTGATTCTCAAACAGGGAGCGCTGTAGGGTCCTATGAAGGGTTCAGTGGAAGATTAATTACACTGTTCCATTCAGTAGATTCTTTTTATTTGTTTATTCTAATACACATAATCTCACAACAGAAACCTCTCATGCAGACGTGCCAAAATCTTCAAATCAAACAGGAATTTTATCAGCCACAGTACAAGCAGGAAACTGTAAAAGTTTAGGTATTCCTGCTTTAAGCTGCCCTGAAAATGAAAAACTATGTATGTTTCCCCCTGTAGCCTTGAGTTACAGGGGGAAAAACAAACATGATAAACATCATTAGTGTTCTTGAGTATTTTGATCATGGTGTAACTCTGCTCAATGCACTCCAGCATCATAGTTATGGAACTAATGGTTGAGGTTATTGTTGGATTTTACAGGAAGTTTACATTTTACTTTACCATGTATGTCGACTTATAGCTCATATTCATTTACATCCTTTGGGCAATAATTTCAGGTAGAGAAAAATTATATGTAATTGCGTTCACTCATGCTTGAGGGCTTGCCTGCTGCAACCACAGGAAAGTGCTTCTAATTAATTTGCTGAACGCAGACTTTCCAAGCAACCTCCAGTCACAATCCAGTATCTTCATCCTTAGGCTACCACTGCCCCATTGCTAGGAAACAAAAAAATTTACGTCAAACAACCAAACCTGTCTTTGAAGCAGTGCATAAACAAGAAACCTTTTGCAGAGCCTCAGAGAGCTCCATTCCAGGGTTAAGGGTTATTATCATCTCAGCTGTATTTGCTGAGAAAGTGTTTATTCTAATGTCTGAGCCATTTAATTCTTATATCCTAGTGGAGGCCTGTATTAGGTGGAATTCACATAGGCACTGTGGCAAAAATGCAGATTTTCCCATTCGTTTGAACTGGGGTACTGAATGCAGTTTCAGGCACCGGTTTTGAAAAAAATGAGTTTAAACCGAGTCAACTTTTGGAGAAATGCAACCCGGCATCACGCTGCGGCGGTCAGTCGCGACGATGATCATCCCGGGAGATGCCCAGGTGAAGAAGAACTTTGTTTACATGTAGCCTTGTAGAATTAGCTTTTACCTTAATATTCCGCTGTTTACCGAGCAATTGTGAAGATGGAAGAGAGACTGATCGATCAGTTCCGTGATTATTGTACGTCAGCTGTACATCGCCGTGCAGTGACTTGGCTTGTATCGGTCTTCAAGCTGGGAGTGCTGGCTAGTATCACACACTCCCATGCCGCTGCAGCCTGAACGGACTACCCCTTAGAAAACACTCTCGCATTGCCTGGATTCAAAGTCTGTCAGTGACGCATTCATCTGTCCAGCAAGTTGAGTAAGTAGAATCCATTTTGTGTCAGTTAATTCAATCAGCCTCAGCTGACTGCTGCATGCTGACAGTGCTCTTACAGGCCACAGGGGCTTTGGAGAGAGAAGATAGGAGAAGGATCCACTTGGCAGGGGGGTGAAATGTCATAGCCCACTGCCCTAGCCAGATGAGACTGTGTTACACATCAACTTGGCGGCTCAAGACACGATAGTTGCAGCTTATCATATGTAAGCTTGGGAAAGGAGTCCAGTGGGCATTTCCACATTTTGTGTTGTCGTGTTGAGTCCACATCTCTAAATTACAAATCTCATTCTTCATGCTGGCACGCTGAGCTCTCACGCAGTTTCTCAATAATCACATAGGCTGGTTGGCGACACATCTAAATCCCTCTCCTACAGGTTCCCAATTCCACATGAGACATGAGTTGTGATGTTTTCTGAACCACATACAACAAGTGTAAGCAATGAACAACCTCAAGCACTGTATGCTGAAGGCATAGCCAGACAGAGATGTTACCTAGTTGTTTTTCAATGCCCAAGATCAGTCTGTCCATGTCCAGTTGAGCTTCCACCAAGGAACCTAGAAATATGTAAAAATGGGGGGAATGAGTAAAGCCTGATACCTTGAAAAAAATCTTAAAGCCTGTAGAGGAATAGCATCAACTTACTTTATTTATCCTACTACATTACTTGATTACTGGGGAATGCGATGCCACAAGTAAACATAAACCTCTTGTGCCAGCAGCCCCTGCATAAACATAACTGTACCTGTACCACTTCTGGTAATAAATTGGAGCAGTAATCTGGACTGTAAAAATAAATTATATAAAGTTAGGATTGATTCCATACCTAGTCACTAGTGCTGTGAATCAATGCGTTTTGCTGCCTTTAACGTTGCTTAGACAGACTGATACAATGAACCATGATATAAACTAAATACATTTTAGAGAAAATAACGCAGGGCTTTGTATGTGCAAAACATTACTTTGTCTTTATCTGTACTACTGGATAGTTTCCGGTTTTCTGCAGGTACCACAGTGGTACATACAGTAGGATGATTAACTGTGGTGTGCTTTGAAACCAGTTCAATTGGATTTCTATCACTGCATTTAGTTCACACGATTTGTGAGTTGATGTTTCGTTTCTATTCTTAGGCAGACGAGCCTCCAGAGGGGCCCTTGCTTTTATTTGGATCACACAAGAATACATTCAGATTTTTCCAGTAATGATCTCCATCCTCCCCATCTGCGAGAATGGCAGCAAGACTCCCTGTAGACAAACAGCAAGTCGTAGTGTCAGAAATTAAAGGGAACATCTTAACTACGTAGATATATGGAATGCTTTCTTAAAGCATTAATCATACATTGAGAGTTCTGCTTCAGCCTATCAGCTCTCCTTTAAAGGAAAATACTGTGCTCAGCTGTATCAATCAATGTATCTTCAGTGTTATATGAACCCACGTAATTGTTCAACACAAAGTCACAGTATCATTGCTGCTCATAGGATCTTTTTGAAACTGAATGTCAATCCAAAGTCATCAGTGTCCTCTTTTTGACATAACTCAGACTGTTCTTTTTAATATCATATACCAGCAATACCCTTCATCTGCTGACTGGATGTATTCAGGAATAGAATAGTTTGCAATGAATTTATTTTACAAGATGTTTGCTCTCACACTTAAACCCTGTGGGTGTATGTGTGTTCATTCAGCGTATGTCTGAGGCCGGGAATGTGTGTCTTGTTCATGGCGCGTGTGCGAGCACTTGAGCATGTGGCCGAATGACTGTCACTAATAGCAAAAATTAAATTTCTGTAGATAAACATATGGAGATTGCAGGCTGTGAAATTAACTTCAGGCTGCGAAATTAAAGGCAATACCCACTGAGGTGATAGCTCTGGTTGTTCAGGGGTGGAGCATACTGCACCGTACGCATGTATACTGCAATTCAATTAGTGCCCTTGATCATCTTCTTTAGCAAGTCTGATGTGGTGTGACTTTGTGATCCAGGCGGTGAGACACCGGCTCACTCTCGGAGAGATGTTTGATTTATTTGTTCATTAGGAACTCTCTCTGCAAACTCAGACCTCTCATCAATCCCTGTTCATACTCAACAAGCACAATCAACCTGACGTTCTATATCAAAGCCAAAGGGAAATAAGAGAAAAATTGCCATGCATGATAATCATTGATAAGGCTGTCCCCTGCCAAAATTTTTAACTAACCCTTAGCGTGGTAATCCCATCCAAAGTGGATTAAATATTAAATAGGTTGGTGTGTGTTAGAAAGGAGAGAGGGCTAGTGAAATGCCAAGAGGATTAAGTCAGAGCGGATATAGTGTGGCAGCAGTAGTATGCTATCGTTGAGTTGCTGTTTCTCAATAATGGAAATGTCAGGAAGGGCAAAGAGGAAGGAAAAAGGAGGGAGGGGTGTGGTGTCCTAACTGCAAGCGTTAGAAATCACAGCTAGTGTAGAATTCATCATTACTACTTCCCACTCACATCAGCTTTTAAAGAGCATTAAGAAGGAAAGTCACACTTGTAATGCTTCAATTCTAGTGAAAGACTTCTATTCAAGTTTGTTTGGAACAAAACTGCTTGATAATTAAAGGTGAGCATTATACAATTTGTTTTTTCAAATTTAATCAAGTCTTTTCATTAAGCCTTTACAACCACACACTTGTACACACAAACACACATTTCAAAATGTAATAGTCCATAGCAGTCTGTTAATAAGCAATTCAGTTTAGTGAAACAAACATTAAAACAGCCTTGTGTTGCGGAGAAAGTGTTATTCATACCCATTTTCATGCTTTATTTTATAATGTTTTATCTCTCCCTGAGCAATCACTTTGTCAGCATCAGTAATGCCTATAAATCCTACTGTGGAGATTAGTCTACACGAAGTGCTGCTGCCTGCAGTAATTACAATTCTGCTGGAAGGCCAGGGTTTCTCCTACCATCATCTCCTCCAAACATCGCTCGCTCGCTGTCTGTCTCTTTGTCCTTTTGTCCTTCTCAATAGTTTTAATCAATTACAATGCATTGCAGGCCTGATAACAGTACTCCTTCGTACATAAGTGGATGATAAGCAGCAAGATCAAAGGGCCTTTTTGAGAAAATAAAACTACAGATTGCCATTGAAAGCCATCTAGTTCTGTGGCTTTAAATCTTATCTCAAAGATCATGGTTAAGCCGGTGTACATAAAAAGAAAATAAAATCAGGATTCTATTGTTTTTTGTGGCTATTCAAAGCAAAAGAAAATGTGACACAGAATGACGGTGGTAAAGGCAGTGTACAATACAGTCTCAACATGACAAGTTCAGACACAGAAAGTCCACTGAATCATACTGATTTGCCAATAAAATGTTTAATGTTTATGAATGTTGCGAATGAGATAAAAAAAAAAATCACAGATATGATGAACCCACAAAAAAATGTGGGTTCATCTGTGTATATTTATAATAATTTCCTAATCCAATCCAGATTTGTTGAAAATAGTTGTCTTTTGATAGAGTCATGTGGCCTTCTGCTGATGCTGCCCAGAGCTGATCCTACAAACTACGCCTGTCTGAGTCTGGCTGTCTTGCTCAATAAACATGTATTTTATGACACTACAGCTCATAGCCTGACAATTGCACTCAATCACAAATGGAATGAAATCCCATTGTGCATCTCTTTGCAGCATCAGCAGTATGCAAAGTCTGTGCAAATTCTGTTGCCAATGTCTGGCTCAGTAATTTATTGTTTTTATAACCAAACTTGTGGCTCCTTCCATTTGGACTTCACTGCACTGAAATAATAGAGACACTTGCATGATCTATAGATGGTCTCCATCCATCTATCATCATTATGGTCATCTCAGGGAGTGTCAGTGTCAGTTCATCTGATAAAGACACTTAACTAGACTAATACTCATACTGGACATAATATATAGAACTGTAGTAAGACCATGACTTTTATTGCCACTGTTATGTATTTTCTTACACATATGTTACAGTTCAACACTGTAGTCTGGAAAACAAAATAATATTTATGCACGTCATTAGAAAAATGTGTTTCCTCTGCTGTTTCTCACCTATCAGTTTGCTAAATTAAATCCTGTCCTACACCTCTGGAGGGGAACATGAGCTCTCTTGTTCCATTTCCATAACTTACTCACTCATATCTAAAGTGAAGATGTTTGTTATAGACGTGATCCCGACCAGTTTTCTCCATGTTTTCAGAATGACAACAGTCAAAGAAGAACAGACATCAAAATACTGTACATCAATCAGTTTCTTATCTAAATCTGTCAGAAGGCAATGGTGCCAACTCAGTGAAGCTCAGCAGTCTGCCCTTTGAAAAATCTTTGATGACAGTAATCCACCCTGTTCCGCAAGCTGTGCGACCGACCATATTTCAGACTATATGAAATTGCGCCTTCGTTCCTGTCTGTTTTGTTTTTTTCTTGCTCTATTTATACCACTTGTTGCCTCAAATGTCAGCTGTTTATCTGCTTTATCACCTTAAAGAACTACCCATTGTCCCTAAGTTATACTGATGGTGCCGTTGGTCGATGAGTCTTTGTCTCATTTATAAGTTCTCCACGAAGTTGGGAGCAACGTTGTGGAGTTTTTATCAACAGCCTCGCCCTCTCAGTCGACACCTGATTTTGTTTATGGCTTCAGTGACCTTTTCCGGGCCATAAAACTCTCTCTGTGCCAATCTCCATGACATCGTAGGGTCATCGCTTCATCACTTATCTCTTTACTATAACAGCAACATGACCTAAACTCTCTGTCCTCAGTCATCCGACAGAAAGAGAGAGAGAGAGAGAGAGAGAGAGAGATGGTTTTGTCTGCAAATGTAGCTATTGCACTGCACATTCTGACATCAATTCCCAGCTGATAAGAAGACCACATTACAGGAAAGTTGGCAGGTCATGACTTCAGCTGTCTCCCACTGTGCAGCATGTAAAAGAGCATAAATGAGGCTGCCTGGCCGCCCAGTTTTATAAATAACAATCACAATAATATAATATTTGGTAGTCAATTAACTGCTGTGAGCCCAATTAACAACAACTATATTTTTTACTGTAGTTATATATTTGATACCTGGTATAATACCAATCTTAAATTTTCTTGTAATATATACTTTTTTATTTTAGATATCTCAATCAGAACTTCTGCTCCCTTAGTGAACCTTCTCATATGTAGCTCATAACCACAGCACTGTGTGACACGTCCCTCATCAACAGACCTCGATCCAGGGAGTCAGCCATCAGCAATATTGATGCAGCATGGTAGAAAGCACTGACTGAAGAAAGTACAGCGGAGTGGAGTGAGCTAGTTATCTGGCTTAGCAAAGTGCCACAGAAAATCTTCAAATTTTCAAGAAAATGCTCCGAGACAGGCTCGGCAGGAGGTTTAATTAATTCCAATGGGGAAAAAACAACATTTAACAAGATTTTCATAAGAGAAAATATTTCAGATGCATAGGTGCAGATATATCAATCTTTATTTTAATCTTCGGTCTTAGGACTATTAATAAATAAACCTAGTAGACTTCAGAATTATGTAACCTAACAATTTTCATTAAATGCTTACAGACCTTTGCTTATTAATATTTCATTTAGATTCATCACCCTTCCAGTCAATGTGGCACATTTGCATGCTCATCTTTAATTTTCTTTTCTTTTAAAAAAAGATCTACCGCAAAACATAGCCTCAGGGACAGAGGAATGTGTTTGTGTTTTGGGTCCATAATATTAAAATAAGGGTGACAAGGTCTGAAGCTCTCAAGCTCTACTGTAAGGCAGCCCAAATCAATTTATTTTTACTTAAATTTTTTTTCCCCAGGAGAAGCAATGAAACTATGAAAATAATAATGAATAATGATATATTGCTTCAAAATGAAAAATCAACCACTCCTTCAGACTCAGTTAAGATCAGAATTAGCATAACCTCTCTGTGAACAGCCGTACATAAAGGTTGCTGTCCTTTTAACCTTGTGGTTGGCACCGCTCGTAGCACTGACACATGGATGTGTCGGACCACTTGGTTATTCACCTCCCCAAGGGACAGAGCAGACAGGTAGCCGGAGCTTTATGGAGCTGCTGGCAGACTTTGTAGTGATGACAACTGATGCTGTAACAAGCCCTGGACTCTCTCATATTATAATATTATAAGTTACAGTTGGGCAATAGAATTATTAAAATGGTAGTTGCAATTATCTGTCCATTTCATTTATTTCTGCCAAATATGGGACAAATATCAGGTGACCAAGTGGGGAAACGATTTACACAGGAGGCTGAGCTCATCAAACATTTAACAATGAGACAAAGCATATCACATATTATCTGTTTCCAGTAATGCTGGCTGGAATGTTTTTCTCTCAGTGCTGGTAGATGTGCCAGGATTTAAGGGATTAGACAGAGGTTGTGTTTTCCATGGTGCTACAGACCGCTTAACCTTGCACTACTGTGACGACCGTTTTCCACTCAGATTAACCATGTACACATTTGGACAGTAAGCGTTTACTGCCCCGCTCTCTGGTAAATGTTAGTACATAGAGTACGCATAAATATCTACTGGAAAATATATCACATCCCTGAATTTAACATTCATTATATTCCACAGAAAAAAGTAAGGTAGAAAAACTCTTGGAGGGCAGGACAGACCCTTTTAACTTGATCATACATATGATCAAGTTGAAAGCAGCATGAAAAATTAAGTTTAGTTAAATTCAAAAACGGAAATGATAATGGCTCTTTTATAATCCAGGGTCTTGAGATGACTCCTTACTTTATTAGTACCACGTACTAAGGTGGTTCATGTCATGTGGAATGCAGTTTTGAGTAGCAGTGGCAGGGCTTCAAACGCTCTTACAACTCAATCTATAAGCAAGGCAGTGGATTTTAGACAAAGAATATCTGATTACACAAATATCCAACTTAATCTGTTTATGGATTAATAAAGCATTTAAATCCAATATGAAAATCCTGAAACTTTTTTGCCCTTTTAAATCCTAAGGTCATCAGGACTAACATATGTTTGCATGCACAGAAAAGACCACTACTGTTGGACTTAAGATGACTGAAAGAAAACTATCATTGGAGTGACGTTAACGTTAACACAGCAGCAAGTACCTTGCTGCACTAGCTCTGGCTTTGTTTACATTTCTCTTTTGTCCTTGTTCAAAGAAAGAAGCTTCTCATTTGATTGAGCTTTTGAGGCTGTGGATTGTACAACTGTTGCAGCTTTACAGGTACTGAAATAGGAAAGTCAAAAAATCACTTCATATAAAATATACTTAAAATATGTAATCTTCGTTGAGGCTACTCACACATACTTTCTCTCTTTTCATACTGTGCAGGATTCACAAACATCTCACCATAGAACACTTGAATAATTGGGTTTTGAATGAGGTTTTCTACTACAATAATTGCAGCTCATATTGTAGAAGGTAAATAACAATAATTCACTGTTTTCATCCATTACATTACTTTTGGACTGCACTTTGTTACAACTACAACAATATATCATCAAATACTCACTCCATCTGCAGCACCTTTCATTTCACAGATGCCTTTATCCAGACCTTTACTGTGTATTTCATATATGCAGGTTATGTGGTACAACCCAGCCGTGATGAAGGATGACATTTGTGATAAATGCAGTGACCATAAACTGTCAAATCATAGCAGAACCTGCCTCCTGGCCACTCCCTTAGTTACGCTCTGCACCCTTTCCCTCCTGTCTTGTCCGTGTAACTCCCCTTCAGCCTCGTGCGCTGCTGCAGTGTTGGACACACTTGGTCAGAGTTCACTTTGACGGGAGCTAAACTGAGTCACACTGTGGCCAAAGGCATTAGCAGCCAATGTTAGTCACCATTAAACATCTCTTCACCTCTCTCCCCTTTTCAACAAGAACTCCCTGCCTCGGCTTCAGCTTGTATGTGCTGTGTAACATACAGCGAATGAAACATTTACAGGAAGAAATCTGTGTTTCTTTTTAAAAACACACAACAGCAAAAGGAGAAAAAAAGAGAGCGGGTAAAGCTATAAACACATATGAAAGGATGCATATGAAAGAAAAGTGGATGGCACTGGGTTACCTTCGTCTGCTGGCACATTTTTATTTTCTTCATGTCTTATTCATTTGCCCAGTTTATCTCCTGCTGACAAGTTGTCACTCTCCCCTAGTCTTTTGTCCTTTTAAAAAATACAGTGAATTATTCACCCTGCTTCATGCATGATAGTGCTACTGTCAGTGCACATCATTTTGAAAACAGATAAGAGAGAAGTTTTTGGGTCATGTTTGTGAAACCTGCCAGAGGATACTGATCAGTGCTGATAAGGGTTTTCATTTTTATATGTGGGCATGAAGCCACATCACAATTTTTAGTTCTTGGTACTGTCTGAACTTTTATGTTCAACTTCAAATGTGAACATATCTACGTGAAAAGCAGGGTTCGGAATGCATTCCAGATTGTTGTCATATGGCCATGAACTTCCAGACTATGCTGTTTTCCAGTCTAATCTGTCGGAGCTTAAACTGGGTGGCGTTCTTAACAGTTTCAAAGAAGGACTGTTGATGAGCATAATTCACCAGGGTGACACTGCAGTGTAGCGTTAAACAGCAGAAGCAAATGATAGCAAAACCGGTCAAACATCTTGAGCAACGAACATCACAAACGATGTTCTCCATCTGACTTATTGCTCTTGGCGGACAGATTCACCATCTAGAAAGGAACCACAACAAACCTGAACTTTGTATGCTGGAGCGTATGAAATTCATCAAAAGGTACCCAGCTGACAAAAAAGATTACTTGGCAACAAACAATGTTTTTATATCAGACCCTCTTGTTATGCACTATAGTGCAGTTTTGTAGCTGACAAGTTTGATTTTGCAGCATAACAATAACAACACAGATGATCACGGTGCAGGAGTTAAAAGTAGGACTTGTGTTTGCTTATGTTGAAGGAAACTAATGTTACCAGCATGCTAAAATCAAGAACTATTCATCTCCTATCTTGCTGCGTAGCTATGGAATAAACAAACAGCCGCCGATGTGAGTCTCAGCTTTGATGTATGTCTCTTACATGTGCGACGGTACATGGAAGGGTTAGTGCTGGCGTGGGTGACCACCTGCTGTCTGTAAAACACAGACATGGAGCATAGAAACTTGTGATGCAATTTGGTATAAAGTATATAGTCCTGCAGCTGCTGTTTCAAGCTTCAGCTTGGAATACGCAAGAGACACTAGAGGGATGAAGTAATAAATATGACAAATATGCTATGTTTTGGTTTAGAAAGCACTTGAAGTGGAGCTCGATGAAGTGACGATTATGTCAGTGATTTATTCTGCTTATGACTCGCAGGTGTTTTTCAGCAGTAGCCATTCAATTGAAATTATGTAACCTCTCTCTATATAGTAGTTTTCATCATTTCTGACATAATCCACCTTTCTTGCGGGCATTTTTATACTTCTTTAATGTTCTTCTTTGCAACGTTGTCATGAATCCTCTAAGCTCAGTGGACCCAGTGGTCGATACGTGTTTTTCTAAACTCAGTTATGGTACCTGTATTATTAAAACACACCAGTAACCACAAGGATAGCCAATTAAACCAGGAATGAAATCTTAAAGGCCATGAAAATGCATAGCGTCTTGCCTGAACACACAGTTTTCAGCCAAACAGTTTTGGTTATTTCACATGAGAGCGTTTCTTATTTCAGTTTTTTTCTCCATGCTCTTCTCACTGGTTTGTGGGCAGGGCTCAGTAGCAAAAAGGTCATGTCACTTACTTCTATATTTCAGGTTTTAGACTAATACTTAAGATTTTCAATCAGATTTTCAGGGGCTTTAGGGATTATTATCTATATACTGTATATATTATAGATGTGTACTCAATAACCTTGAAGGTTTATCAGCCTATTGTGACATAGTTTAAGTTTGACTGAGTGTTCTCTCCCTGGGAGACAGGATGGAAATGCATACAAAAGAGTAAAGGGTTCAGTATGATTCAACATGGTGATTGGCGCCAGAACTTGTCTAAGAATGAATGTTTGATTAAAGTGTGTTTTTACCGGTTCCAAATGGCCGAAGATGTCATCATGTGTTATGTGTGTATGTTTATTAACTGCAACGTTGAGAAGGTATCGGGGAAAGAGGGTTTTAGGTGCTTTCTGAAGCATACTAAACTTATGTTTGACAAAACAGAATAATTGCTCCAGTGTTGTCTCTTAATCTATACTTAATACATTGTTTATGATTTGGTGAGTCATCAGCTATACAGTATTGTTGCTTGCAGGGATCCATAATTAATAGAGCTGGATTAATGATGCAACAATTCAATGCCACCCACACAACCGTTAAGGTGCATGAAACAGGGTGAGAGTGAAACACCTACATAACTGATGAACGCCTCAAGATTTCTGCTGAGCTGGAACAGACAAACCATTAAAAATGTATATTAACAGTGATATGAGAAGGATGAATGACTGGGCACTAAAATTTCTTTTCCAGTCCCTTAAATCCATTCAGGCTAAACCACTTTAATTTTCACTCTTTTATTTTTTCACTCTCTTCCACGCAGATTTGCGCTTGCACCACATGTGTTTGTAGATCCTCTTAGGGTAGCCAGGGTTGAAATCTAATTTTGGTGAAGCTATAAAGCACAGAAAAAAAATAATAAAATAAAAAGTTCATAAACTGTGATGATTCTTTTCATTACACAGAAGCCAATGGAAATTAACTTTGCAACTATAATACAGTAATAAGTGGTCAGCGATGCTAATGTAAAGTTTGTTTCCATAAAACAGCAGGTGCTTACCAGGAGACTTGTTCGTCATCTGGGTTTTGTTTTTACCATCTGCCAGTGCTTTAACTTCATTGGTTCTACTGATGTGAAATTACCGGGTGTGGTAATTTATAACACTTCATAATAACCTGCTCCTGCACCATGATGCCCTCTTTTTTCTGTTTAAACAAGATCAGAGCAGAATATTTGCAGTCCCTCAATCATTCATGAGTACACTGCTCTATCAGTTTATTAAAGCAATAAGCTACAAGAGACTGTGATTTGTAATTCTTTAAAGCAGCTACTGGAAGAGTTATTCTGAGGGAAAACACCCTCTTAATGTAAAGTGCATGGATGATTTAATAAAACAGGAATAACCAGATCATTCCAAATCAATATGATCAATTTCAGTTTTTAACCAAAGTTGTACCACAGTGACGTGTTACTTGTTATGTAAGGCTGGGATGTTTTAGTTTTTTTAATTCAAATGGCTTCAAATATGAAGCTATTTCCATTCCAACTGCATATGTTTGTATTTTATCTGTCCTTGATAAAGTACTTATGTACAGAATTATAACTGTGCCCTATAGAATACAAAGTTATTATGGTCATCATATCTCTTCATATTATCAATGACAATTTCACGTTTTATTTTATCCTCCAGAGCCTTATCTCCCTTTAACCTTTCCCCATTCTGTAAAAACACATTTAAGCTATATGTGGCGAGAATTTGAAGGGAATCACTCTAAACTTAAAAATACCACAAGGGGCAGGCTGATATATTGAATGGAATAACTTGTGGTGAAGAGTAACATCAATTTGAGCTCCAGAGTGTAGCAGCAGAAGACAATGTAATATATTGTGTTTGGAGTGGAGGGCTGTTGATCTCCTTTTTAGCTGCTGATCTTCTTCTGAGAGGCCAGTAAACTGATCGGGACTTCGTGTGTCATGTGTACTGTTGGAACTCGCTGTGACATTATTGATATAGCCAAGGAAAGCTAAAACTAGCTAATACTAGTGATCACCATTCAGACACACACAGACAAGCACCAGTTGCTGGGACAAATCATCAACAGGCCATTATATTACGATACTATATTTTTGGTACATTTTCACACTGGTACTCGCACATTTTTTAATATAATAAATTAAATTAATTTGTTATAAAACACCATTTTTGGAGTTCGACTGTTTTTCAAAACTTAAATCTAAAAAATAAAAAATGAAGCTTGTTTGCTTTTTTCAAGCTTTTGGTTTGGTTTTTAATTTAAAATCATCATCAGGTGGAGGTTGAGGTGTTGGGAAACAACAGCTAATATATACCAGATGTGCAAGCTGATTGCTTATTAGCAATGAGGCTGATGATGTTACAGGCCTAAACAGTGGTGACTCATACATTTGTGTGACAGTATGATAACACATATAAGAAATGCAAGTGGTGCTGTACAGTATGAGGTATTAGGTATAGTCTAACAGTCGAGCTGGCACATAAAAAACACAGAACAAACTGATCTTCACCAAAAATAGCACATTGGTACTGTATACTTTTTCCTTAGAAATGCAGGTTTTACCTGTGTATGTGAAACAGACAGAATGCACCTTTTAGACGAGAACATGGTGCTTCTCAGCTCTAAAGGGCCCTGTATCTATCAGACCTCTACAGGAAGCAGCATCATCCATCACTGTCAGTGTTAATATTGTTTCCCCTCACCTCCCAATAGGCAGCTTGTGTTTTGGTTTACAGCATTTATGTTTTCAGACTTGTGTACTCACAGGCCCTCACCTGGCTTTGCTCCCTGCCAAAACGCATAAAACTAATTTCAACATTACATGCAGCCAGCATATTAAAATGCCTCCGCTCGAAGACATCTTTCTCTCAAGAGCATAGTATTGTTTGTGTTTTATATTCTGTTTCTTGTTTCAAGATTGCTTTGAAAAATGTTCTTGTGAAATTGTTGAGATTTGATGCAGTTAAAAGATGACATCTGCTGTAATCGATTTTCAAATGCTTGAAATTGTTAAAAAAAGGATTTATAAGTGTAATACTACAACTACCATTACTACAATCTAATACCTCACCACAGAGGTTAGTGGGGGGGAAAAGTGTATAGTGAAAAAGTTCATGACAGCGGTTTGCTGTACTCCTTTCCCTCTGCTATATTGTGTATGGATCAGGTGCCATAAACAGAACTCTGTTTCCTAGCAGGTTAGTACCAAGTGATTTGCAACTATAAACAAGAGGGCTGAACAAAGCTAAAATAGAGAAGTCCTGATCAAAACAAGAATGATACACACAGTCTGGGTGAATGTTGTCACTACACTTACATGCAATTTTCCAGTATGTGTCTGTCATGTTTAAAGGGAAGAAAATTATATCTCCCTTGCGCAATGATAACCTAATGGTAGGTCTTTTTACCTACCTGTCTTTCGCTAAAAGAGATTCAACCATCAAGTGTCAAAAACATACAACACTTTCAAAAACATTGTCTCTCCGCTCCTTCTGACTTTTCCCTTCTTTTTCCCCTTGACCAATTATACTGTATTTTGCTTGCTTGCTTCAGCAGAGTGCACAGAAATTGTGCTGTTCCCCATTGCCCTGATTCTGGCAGATGTAAGTGCCAAAGTGTTCTTTGTCTGAGAGTCTGCTCATCCACCTCCGTTGAACCAATCTTGCAAATACATAAAGGTCAAGGTTCACATTTGAATAAGATCGTTGCTGCTGTCCTTTCCAGCACTATTACAGTGAAGTCACCTTTTCCTACTTATCCATGGACATGCACATCCACATTTTTGAACATGAAAAAGTGAAGGAAAACTGTTCTACCACATAGACAAAAAGAGTCCCTGCAAACCAGAGATTAGCTCTGTGTCTGATAGCCTAGTAGCCATATCAGACTGATGAATCATAATATTCATGCCATGATTGCAATTCAGTATATTGTCTAATGTGGCTGTTGGTTGGATATACAATGAAGCTGCAGAGTTGTTGAGAGTGTTCAGATATTGTGTCTGTATATCTGTATACTATCTAGCTGTATGTGTACTGTTTGTGTGGGAGTGCACCAGATAGGACAGATCACAGGAGTGGTGCTATTGTGTCACACTTTAAAGGGGTAGACAAATGGAACAGCTGGCCAGGTGAGAAGTAAGGCATAAGGTAAAATTTACTGGATCTAAGACTTAAATAGACACAGACGGTGTCTGTTTCACTGAATGCCAGAAGGCTTATTTCAAAGGAAGGTGACTCTGCAGGAGAAGACTCCAACAGAGTAAGATTGAGGCAACCGATTTCTAGTTTGAGAAGAGTGTTAGGGCGAGTAAAACAATTTGATGGCCCGATGCTGGATTTATTCTACACAAAACATATTATTCATATGTCATTCTTTTAGTAAGACAGGTCACAGCCTTGTCTGTCAGTAGGTCAGTATGTTTGCAATGTCTGTGTGTATGTGTGAAACACTAAATACAAACAGAGGACAAATCTCAGTCAGCAGGCCAGGGAAAAGAGAGTGAGATGATCTTGCAGGTCTGATATAGCCGTATAGCCTTCTGAGCCCAGCCTGCTCAGGTGTGTTGCATCTCTAGCAAGGTCTCGGCTCCACCCATGAATTGCCTGGAGAGAAGAAAAGACAAAGCCAAAAAAGAATGGAAAAGAAGGGGCCAACCCTGAGTCCTTCACAAGGGTCTCTTTGTATTCCAATTCAATGAGCTTTTCATCTTTCTCTTATTCTTCCATTTGGCTGCAATAAAAGCCAATTAAAATAGCAGAGTTCCAAGCAAACCCACTTAACAGACTTTTAACCTCATCTCTATGTCCTTGCCAAATACTCGCAACGATTGCGCGGATCATTGACAGTACTCAGTTCCTTTTAAATCAGCTTTATAAACATGAACACCAGAGCACTCTATTTGTTGCTAGAGGCAGACGATGCAAAAAAAAACCCAAAGACAACAGTCCTCCATGTATCTTGTTGGCACTTCAGTTTTCCTAGTTTCAGATGGTCTTTGCAGTCTCCAAGTGAAGTTCTTGAGGATGAAATGAGTCTTTCTTGCTTCTGCGTGTGACTGATTGAGTGTTATAATAAGAGCCTCCCTATGAGATACATAGTATTGACAAGTGTAATAGTGTATATAGGCATGTCAGTCTACGACGAGTACACAGATAAGGTTGAAAACCGCTGGTGTGGTCCTTTAGTAGTATTTTCTTTGAGCTGATGGAATTGTTATGGGGCTGGGAAATAATTTGAAGAGGGGTGGAGAGCGCCTCATCAATCAAGTAGCTTTTAAATTCACAACTAATGTTTGTGCTGTCAGGAGGAGAGCCAGATGTATAGCCTGTGCCATAAGAGAATAATCTTTAATGTATAGCATGACCACTTAGGAGTACATTACATATGTTTCCTCTCCTCTAATACAATCATGTATTGTATTATTGTATTGCTAAACATCTAGGATCTGATAATAACAAGACACTTTCAAAAGAGGACTGAATTGTAGTTATCAAATGTATCTCTTGTTTGATGATCTATAACTATTCTGAAGTATTCTAGATGATATTATTGACCTTTCATACTTCACAACTACCCTTAAAACACATTTAGGAAAGGTTTTACAATATAGTGATCCACTACAGATTTTTAAAGTTGTAGGTTGTTTCACTGATAGCTCTATTCTTAATTGACTCCACCATGGAGTAAATGAGAAGAAAATGAAAAGATAAATTACTCTAATGGGAGGAAACGAAGTGTGAAAACAGATATTCCTCCCAGTATTTTCTAGAATGCAGTGCATTGGTAAATTGAAATACAACAAGGATCTGACATTTATATGAGGCAGATTCTGCCATGATTGCAGAAAATGATGTAATTTTAGTACAACAAAACATGCACTCATTCATTCCTTGGTTCTCTGGTAGAACCGAAGGAAAGAAATTAACATAAAAGGTGAAGAGCAAAGAATGCACAGAGGGAGACCAAATGGGGATAACTGTGGCATGGGGAATGCAAATTGATTCAGCTAACAAAATGATAGATTATTTAAAAAATAATCTAATTAAACCACATTCAACCCTTCACTGTAGAGTTCAGATTTGTTTAAGGCCGGCCCATTTACCCCCTGCAGCGTTAACGCTTTGCAGTAGATTTCATGCAAATAGTGGAGCTGGGTTGCACTGTTTTTGTTCTGCTCCAGCTTAAAGGTCAGGTCTTATAAGCTTCCTAGAACCATTAAGACACAGTTTGTTTAAAGCCTGTCTGAAGGACAATGCTCAATGAACCGGAACACAGACAGGCCGTAATAAATGAAAGGGAAAAGTTATGGTTCCGCTCAATGAAGTCAAAGGGCAGATGGAGGATAAGAGTGTCTCATCTCAATATGCTGTTATCCTCCCTCATGACTTAAGAATCAGACAGACAGACAGTAAAAGGAAAATTTGATGCTCTGAAATTTGAATCTCTGTACAGTTGTGGATGCACTATTTTTGTTTTAGAATGGAACTGACCTTTAGCATTTTGTTTGTTTTTTGAAAGGCTGAATCCTCCAGCCACTGCTTGCTTAATTACATTTTCTTCATTTCTTTCCTGCTAGCTTTTTTTCATTTTCTACTTATTTCCACTTTCGTGCACCTGTCACACCCACAAACCAAATTAAAGTATCAATTCATTAAGTAACTAATGGAATCATTTATCAGTTTCACCCCATTATTTCCTATAGCCTTTCCTTATGGCTTTATACAAACAAGAAGAATCTGCACATAATGCTGGTATTGCAGGGAATGTCACTACTAGGAAATTTCACCTTAGGTGAATGGATTCATGAGAGCAAACCTCCACTGAGGACCCTAAAAGGAATCATGTAGAGTGATCTGAAGGCCTCGTATCTGAGCCCAGCGGAAGCTGCTTATTGATTTGCTTGTCTAGTGGCTCTCTGTAATAATAAGAAAATAAAGCCCCTGGATATAAGGAGATTGATGTCAATCAGCAGCCTGCCTCAAGTGTGGCTTGTCCCATCTTATTAGCTCTCTCTCCATGCACCGAGTGTTCACTGATGACTCCATTGATATGCAACTGAAGAGAGGAGGCTGTCTGTTGCCATCTTGAGGAGGGTTCCCCAATGATTGCTCACTCTGTCATCTTACTCAGTGTAGACTGAGAGACTGTCACGGATACATACAATATCAGATCACAGCATGAGCTTAACATATTCCGGGTGGACACACTTTATTATAATCTGGTCAGTAGAGATGAGTAGGATCTGCAAACATGCTTTGTAATTTGAAGAAAACCACATTTGCCCTCTCTAATGCTTTCAATAGGAAAGCAAATGAGGAGCCCAGTTGAGTAGTTTAGTTCAGATCTATATTGTCCCAAATAAACAAATTATTTTTGCAGGAAAAAACATCAAACATGAACCCAGTAAAAACACAATAGTATAATCGAAGACACTAAAATGCTGGTACTATGCACAAAATTCAGTATCAAATAAAAGGTATAAAAGCAAGGGAAACAGCAACATGAAGAATAAAGGCAAGACAAATTAAATGCTAAGGAGTGTATGGAACTAAAATGCAGTTTATAATATATTACAATTAAAAACATCCGACTACACCTTTTAAACATTTGTAAATGGACAAAATGCCCTGTTCAGTGTATAGAGGATAAGGAATGCCTTGCCAGAAGAAGACAATAAAGGTTCTTGTTTTCGTTTTCAAAACAATTTATTGCGATTGACTTTGCAAACTAGTTTTAATGAACGACCCAGACTTGTTTAGATTTACTCAGGTCAGATTTTTTTGAATCACTAACTAGATATCTGGTAATTATGGCTGCATGTTTATATCCCTTTTTAAAACTGTGTTGAACGTTGTGACATTCTCCATACTCTTAAGACCTCTGGCTTCCTCTGAGACCCCAACATATCCTAAATGTGCTCTACTAAATGTGCTCACAGAAGAAACATTCCACTAACTAAATTTCCCGAAGGACAATAAATGGTATTTTATTGTATTTGTGCCACTGCTCAGAATAAGATAACAGCAATCTCATTCTGTCATGGTAATTACCAACTCTAATTTATGAATTAGTTCTAATTAACCAGCTTCAGTGTGTTGTGATGTAATGCAGTTACACACGTAACATCTTGAGTGTGCAGCATGGCACCTACTTTTAGCTGTTGGATCTACTACAGTAAATTAAGTTTAACTGTGGTGCCGAGTAACAAGCTATATTAAATGTCTGCTGTCAGTCACTTTGCACTCAGTACACACAACAGCACACAACCTTTTAGACTAGTAGCAGCACAGCACAGCAAAGTACACAGCACCAAAATGTTAACACTTATCATATCTATGTGATTATTTATTGCATTTGACTTAATGTAACTTGCTCATGTGTGAAGGGTTAAGTTTGATATCATAGCACCTATTCTGTGAACCTGACAGAGCACATCACAGTCACTTTGCTCTGACAGTAGACTGGTTATGCCACCATATTACAGTACATCTATACCTGATTGGAGTCCTTCAAGCGCAATAAATTTAAATTGGCTGGCAGTAGGGTCTGATTTTCTATCTCTGAATGGAAACAGGTGAGAACAAGGCCCACCTGTGTTTCTATAAAGAGAATCAGGGTCTGGCAAAGGTTATAATTATGTCATATTGGAATACAAGATTGGATAACAAATTAAATGAACATAATTTCAGCATTTGCATTGCATTATAGGTTGTTGCTAAACTAGCGTTTGATTTCATCTTTGATAACAACATAAAAGTAGATGTTCTGTGGGAAGCCTCTTTCTACTGTAGTGGCCTGCCTGTTTGTCCCAAGTGAAATGTATGAGAATTGTTGGCTGCCTAACATTTAACTGAAGCTGGATTTTATTTTTAAATTTACCATGTTATAATTAGGACAATGCAGAATTAACGTACTGCAGGTCGTATTTGAATTGGTAGCTGTGTGCATGTTTGTGCCAAGGACTTGTGTTGACGGTACACATTTAACAATCAACAAACAATACCTGACCTACTGGCACATTTTGAGCCACAGCCTGCTAACGTACGCAGAGTCTTCTTGGTGAATATATTGGCATCATCAATCAATAGATGTTTGGTTTGTCATTGTCAATTATTTAGGCTACATGTATAGAGACAGTTAGTATAGAGAGTTAATTGCTTGCCTGTTTAAAAAATGTTTGCTCCCTCTTATCTTATTTCATTTGTTTTAGTTTTATTTATATTGTTTTTTCATCTATTTTATAGCAACATGTTCATCATTTTTATTTCTGTTGTGCATCTCAAATTGTTTCACCATTTATATTTGTACTGTTATTATCTCCCTGTCATTCATCTGTAAAGCAGTTTGAATTGCACTAACCTGAGCATAAAGGTGCCATATAGATGAAATTTGATTGATTAATTGATTGCCATGTTCAGAATCCAGTAAGGGGAGGGAAGCAGGGTTGGCCAATTAGATTCCACCAAGGGTTGATGCCACAGCTTGACAAGAAGCTAAGTTTAATAAATTATTATTAAATGTCACATGTTCAGCAAATTTTGATTTTGAGATATGATTGGCAAGCTCTACAATTGTATAGCTTGTCTAATACTACTACTATGCATTTTCCCAGCCTCATTGCACTTTTAAGATGCCATTCTGCTAATGTTAGTGTAAATATCTTTATTTCATCTTTCATTAGTCCGGATGTTCAGCAGCTGAGATGGAAGGCATTTCAAATCATTTACAGAAAAGATTAGTAGACTGCCATATAAAGGACATTTGCCAGATTTGCACACTTGCAACCAATGGATGACACTATCTACATTACACTAACACTGTAAAAATTCCATTTAAAATTCAGTTTCCAGCTCTTTTCTTTGGAACATCCAATTAAGGTTCGGAGATGAGAACAGTTTGGTAGCAGTAGCTCCTCTGTAATCACCACTGTGAGGTCTCCAACCTGTACACATTGATCCCGTATCGATCTGTGTATGAGAAACTCTGGTTTAACCCAGTTCTTCATTCTCGCTCTCCACTTTCACTCGATATTTTGACTGAAGGGCAGCAACTAGATGGTGAGAAGTTGACGAACACAGATAGAGACAGGGAGGCTGAAGATAAGATGATAAGAGGCAGGGTCCACTCTGCCGCAGCAATATCAATAACCTTGGCAAAAGGATCATTCTCCAGCTTTACCATACAGTTTGTGGGTGTTTGAAATCCATATACTTAGCAATTATGAGGAGTGGGGCAGCCTTATATATGTCAATCATTCATGAAGACCTCCCTTTGCACTCTTTATTCTCGCTGGTTGTGAAACATGTCAGATATGCTTAGTTTCCCTTTATAGTGCAGCTTTTGCTGCTCTTGTTGTGACAGAATAAGGCTACAAGGAAATGTTCCTCCTCCATCTTAGAACATCAAAAAGGTCTTTGAATTGCTTCTGTCACCAAGAAAGATAAATGTGGTGTCGCGTATGCCAGTAAAATGTAAAACCATGTGTCAGTTCTGTCAGGCCTGAGAGAGGCTTTGTAACAAAATTGTTTACTCTTCTTCTTGAATAGCCTAATCAAACTTTTATTAGTGTGCTGGATGGTGGAAAAACTACTCTGCATCAGCAAAATGTTACAATGGGTTACAACAAGTTTTATGAGCAAAGCAGAGCTTCTTCTGTGGCACAGTTCATTTTCACATTTATTCAGACACCATTTCTCATTAAAATCCTAAATGGATGTTTCCTGTTGTGGGAAATCTTACAGAATCAATAAAGACAAAGTCAGTTTTCCAGGGTGAACGTTTGCCTCCTGGCAAGCAGATTTAAGCATCTATTTCATATGCAGGAAAAGCAACTGGCTTTTGTAATCAATAAACCAAAAATGAGCCAGTCAATTGTAGAATATGCAAGCGTTATAATTTAATCAGATGTTAAGAACTGACCTCATAGGGATTAAAAACAGGCACAAACAACAGACTAGCTGTGAAATTATCCATGAACTATCAACCAGAAGATATGTGATACAATTCAGATTTTATCTGATGTGGAGTTTTAAGGCACAAACATTTAAGGAAATATCAAACAAACTCGTCTTGAAAAGCATTTGAGAATATATTGTTATATTGTTTCACCCATGACATACTACTGTATTTTTCTAGACATTTAGAATGGACACAAACATTGTATTACCATTGAACTGACCATTTTAAAATGTGCCTTCCATCTGTTTTGACTTCCAGTGGAGGATCCTTCATCCTCGTGGAGCTCTGTATCTAATAGAAAACACTCAACATGAGGATGTCTCACTCATTTCGCTGCCTGTTTCAACAACATCATCGATAAAGCATGGAAGGTGTGCTGGCAGCTTTTCTGCCTCATAAAAACAAACTGTCACCCTGAATGCAAGCTAATTAAGGTGTCAAAGCAGACAGCATTGTTTAATGTAGACACGTGTGTATAGACACATAATAGGATTATATAAACCCCCGTAGTGTTTTCAGTGTTTATCATAGCTACTTATTTATTCCATACAAAAACCCATAGAATTGCTTTATGTTAATATTGTTAGCTTTAGGTAAACATTGTGTTTTCTGTATCTACACATTGGCTACATGCAGCTGCGCTGAGTAAAGATGTGGAGGCAAATGCTGGAAGAAGTTGAAACACTAAAGTACAACAAATTTAATGGAAAAAGAGAAAGATTTCAGAGAGTTCATTGATGCCAAAATGAAAGCAGGAATTCACAGTTGGCTGTGGTATTTTTAGTCAGCTCATCTCGCAGCCCTAAAAAGGATGGTCATCATCATAGATGTTTTATTTTTTATATCCAGTAGTACCCCAGGAAATTCACTGAATTTCCGCCTCTATCTTAACAAGATACAAAGAAATCCTGCCAACACACAGCTCAAAACAGCAAGTCAGCAGTAGAATTTCAAAACAAGAAGAAGATTCAGAAGGTTCACACATGAGGCAAAAATCTTTGTTGCTATCCAAGCGTGTATAACTAGCAGCCAGCTGAAGAACATTTGATCATTTCAGGATAGCTGTCCAGTAAAAGCCACCAAGGACATAAAAAGGGGTTTATCTTTGCTAATGTTTGCACTGTCTGGAGGATTTGCAGTGGCGGGAACCATCCATTCATCAGATTTCCCCAAACAACTGATGTGAGGAAAATGTAGATAATGGGGGGTAAATATGGCACTTTTGGACTCACGGTGCAATCATCTGGCTACAAAAAACACTCACACTGCATGAACTGATTGGCTGGTTTGTGCTTAGTGAGCTGTTAAAAGATATGCTGATGTTTAAACTGGCACAGAGGTGGGTAGATAATGAGTCTTGTATTAGGTTGTAATGTTCCTTTAGATCTGTTAAGTCACTTCCTATAGGCGAAGAAGGCTCTTGCCAGAAACAAATGAATCACTGTATCATTTCAGGGTAACTGGGGAGCTCTTTTACTATAAGATAAGACAGGTGTCACAAATACAGGTGTTGCTAATATGTGCAACTTTAATCATTCCAGTCTTTAATTATCAGATTTGTGTTGTGTACTTCCCACCGGTGGCATTACTTTATCATTTTTTTAAGTTATTTTAGAATTTATTAAATGCGTGCATCTGTCTAAACTAAAACTGAGTTTATAGTTTGATTAAACTGGAGCTTAGATTGTCTTTTAAATTGATTAGCTGTGTCGATGGCATAATGGCTCTGCAGAAAGCAATTTTTGTTTTGGCTTTTACACAGTAAAATGTCACATAAAGGTTCCATCTTTAATCTAGTCTCAGCAAGTGTCTTTTGTGACTTGCAATAATGTATCACATTATTTATATGATGTCAAGTGTTGTAGACTAAAATAATAAGTAAGAGTTTGGGCAAGTTATTGCACATGCGCATATCTTGTCAACTTTGATTTATTGTATTAGGAATATTGGATGTGAGAGCAATTAGCAGTTTTCACCCACAGGTTTATCCATTCCTTTACATTTTCTGTGGTTTACTGACTATTTGCTGGTTGAGTGCTTGTCCTGTGGAACTTCAACAATGCCTGCACTGTGTGTGCATGTGTGTGTGTGTGTGTGTGTGTGTGTGTGTGTGTGTGTGTGTGTGTGTGTGTGTGTGTGAGGTTGAGAAATATAAAGGAATAATAATTCTAGCCTAAAGAAGAAAGCCTTAGAAAAACACATGTTTTTAAACCTTTTATATCCTACAAGTAACTAGACTACTTCTGCTCAGTATTTCTGCACTCTGACATTCCACTGCCTGCAGGGTGTGATTGTGGAATTTGACTTTGATAATAAACTATCTTTCTTCAGGCTGCAATTCACCACTGTCAGTGTTAATCATCCACAAGAACCTTAAAGGAATGCCCTTCATGGTAGTTCTATGAAATGTAGTATGTCAAGTACTGAAAGAAAAGATCGGATTTTAATAGATGCACATGAAAATAAACTGCATATGTTCTTACAGTACATAGGATACTATACTATTATATCATGCCTATAAAGTTAAGACTATAAGTTACTTTTAGTGACCTATATATGTCAACCCACGCTATTATTAATTATTATATAATAGATAATGTAAGGATAAAAGTGCAAGGGATTATACTTACTATAACCACCCCACAAGTACACACACATACACACACACACACACACATATAGATGCATAATGAACTGATTTAAATAGCAACAAAATATGTGTGGAAGTATTATACAAGAGGACAGCCTATCAACTCATTAGGCATAATTTTGGTAGATTATAGGCTGGCAGATTCTATAATGAAACTGTCAAAAAGACATAATGCTTTTGTGCACCGTATGTTGTTCTGTAGCTAACTGGCCTGTAATATTTTGCTCACAACCATATTCTATTTTTTCTTTTACTCTCAGGTCCAAAGGAAAGCTACGGCATCAGTAAGAGGACGCTAGACCTCGGCAGAGACTCATCAACACAGGACACAGAGAGCGAATTCCACTCTGTCACCACTCTGTCACCAATAAACATCCCCAACCATCAGCCTGTCCTCAAGGGCCTGCTGCTTCATGAGCACCTACTTACAAGGGACTTCCAGGGAGACCAGCACTTTTTCGAGAGGGATGGCTCTTTAGCGGCATATTCCACCGTGCCAGGTTCCGTTTCTGCCTCAGATGCAGGCGACTCTGTCACTCAGCTGGTGCCACATGAGGATGCCCCGGCATTCTCAGACATTGCCACTACTGCCACTGCGGCTGCCACCTCCCCACTGACCACATTTTCTCCCACAACACCAAGGCCGGCCAGGTCTCTCTCTCAAAAGAAGTCCTCTGAAGAGAAGAACAGAGGGGCAGACAAGGTAGAGCCAACAACAGACTCCCTCACCACTCAAGTGTCACCACATAATAGAGGTTCAGTCAGAAAGAACAACCCAATGGCTTCCCTATCCTCGCAGAAAAGTCGGCCACAAAGTTGGAGTGCTTTTCCTGCAGAGGCCACTCTTGCACCCTCCTCAATGAGGATGGGGAAAGGGGAAGTTAGGCAAACAGCACTGAAAAACAAAACCAGCCCTGATTACCCACTCCCCGAGCGAACTTCAGCATCTCACGAAGAAGAGACGACCACAATGTCCACAACCGTCACCACAACTACCACCATCACCACCTTGCAAACAGCAGGTAGGCTTGTTTATGTTTTCTCTGACTTTCAAAGACGCACTGAGCAGAAAATTCAAACGACTCTATGAAATAAATAGCAGCAAGTAACTTTTTCCCCCAATGGAAATTTAAAATTGAGAGTACCTTTCCCCTTAAGATTCAACAAATCTATCCCACAGGACAAGAAAATTAAGCATCGACATCACTTCTGTTCATTTCGCTTGCCGCACACTGCTTTTCATCTCTCCACGGGGATATTAGTCCCTGCCCCAGAGTTGCTTAAGTGTCAAAAACAATCAGATTTTCCCCAATGTGTCCTGCCTGTCCGTTCCGCTGGCCACAGAAGGCTGAAGGCCAGGATGAGCAGTGTCGGGGGGGAAATTTTCAGAGATAGTTAGAGGGTTATGGGGCCATGGAGACACAGGTGGACTGTCAGAAAGATCAGTGGTCCGGGAAAAAGGGAATCACTTGTCTTTTTACTGTCTCCCACAGAGCCATGCAGTCTGAATTTCACTGACCCTGAAGCTAACATCGAAATCCTGCAGCAACTTGACTCTGGAGTGGAGTGTAACTACTTGGTTACAGTCTACCTTGGATATGGCATTGAAGTTCAGGTCAGTGCTAAAGGCTCACCATGATGTTCTCCCTTATTAGCATTTTTAAAACTACGATATTCAACTCCTGATAAAGTGATACATTTCAAATGTGCAATTTCAAATTGTTTTGGGGAATATGAAGGCAATGGAAACAAGATATAGATACAAACACTGACATTTGTAGACTTTGAAGTTGATATGTCAAGCAAACACCTATTCACACATCAAGCAGATACAGAGCAACAATAGCATACATTGTTTTCCGGTTACTTAATGAATGTAATATTAAATAAATACTCTTCTTTCAGCTCTGTTTTTGGTCTCCACCAACCCATAAGGAATCATTTTACTCTTTAGAGGCTAAATGCTCCATTAAGTTTACTGGCTGGTTGTCAACTTTATTTGCTGTTGGATGTTGGGTGGGTAGCGTACAGTGAGTTTATCAGAGCTTTTCATCTTTGCATCTGGAAATGAATGAATGAAAATGAACCAAAACTGTAAAGTTGTGGGCCATATTACAAACCATCAGCTGAAAGACACTATAAAGCTCAGTAGATCTGAGAGGAACTGCAGAATCAGGTGACATTGTCTCTGGTTTTGTCACTATGAGCGACCCAATTCACGTGCAAATTCTGTAGTCATGTGACCCGTTGTTAATCTAAAAATATTGATTATAGCCATTTTAACACCAGGTGTCCTGCTTTATGCTTTATAAAAATGCTCTGGAAAGTAAAATATATAGTTCATTCATCTGGTGAAAAGCATTGACAAAGTTTGGTTTTGTCTTAGCTGGTTCAGTATTCCCTGGTCTTGTGTGGGTTGATGAAGATAGACAGGCAGCAAATTGCTGGGGTGAGGGGGTGGATGGGGGCACATGTGATGGGGTCTGTCTCAGGTTGAATGTTTGCTTGGTAAGTCTTTTCACAAAAGGTTATAAAAATTAACTGTCAGTGTGTGTGTTCCCTGGCATTTGCAATTCCTCTAACACCTCATTTACCACTGGAGACTTTAAAATGTGAGCTTTGTCTTTCTGCCTCTGGAGGGCTAAGATAAGTCTTGACAGAGTATATGTTTGAGAGTGTGTTTTTCTCCGAAGGCTTCCGATGGGTAACTTAAGTAAATCTGGAACCACTTATAAGCACAGGCACACTTTCTTGCACATGTGCATGCACACACACATATGCATTTCATCACATTTGATATATCAGCTCTCAAGTCCCACTGCTTTTCCAATGCATTTGGCAGAAAATATCTCTGAAGACTCTAAAAACAGCAAGGCTATGACGTGAAGACATATAGACATAGTATCCTCACACATCTACCAGACCTGATAAAGAAACAGGAGGAAGCCATGTGTTTCAACATCAACATGTGAACAGATGGGGCTACTGACTCCCTCCCTCCTAGAGCTAAACTGATAGTGATCTGATGGCAAACTATACAGACAATTGCTTGGCACAGCTGAAGAGAAAGAGGATCCATGATCTCTGTTCTTGGCAAATACATACTGAAAATGGAAAGATAGAAATTGAAGTCAAGTGTGTGTCATACCTTCTCATCAGCAATGTGTGAAGCACTTCTGCCTGGAGGCTTTCCAGGTCTCAAGGTTTATAAAGGAATGAAGAAGATCAGAAGGTAGACTTGTGGAGTAGCAGTGTGCACAGAAAATGTTATGTAAGTGGGACAATATTTTACCTCATATTTTGAATGTTTTTACACATGGATGATTTTTAGTTCTCCACCATTTCACCATTCTTGAATGAAACTAGCAGGAAGACATGGACACACAAGGGATTTACACACACACACACACACACACAGACCAGAGACTATAGGTGATATATAGAACAGAAATTAAGAGTGAAATGCAACAAGGTTCCTCAACAGGATTTTAACCTGGGACATTATTTAATTATCACCAGGTCATGTACCTGGAAACTGCCACCCTTTTTATTTTTGACTTTGCTATTTTGATAGTTGCACCAGCAAGAAAAACAGACTTTGCTGTGAAATGTAATACTAGCCATCACACATTTGGAAAGAATGGATTTCAGTACTGTATTTGGGATGAAACAACACAACAACAGATAACAATGCTAATATACGTCTGTTGACGTGTGTCAAATTGTCATGTTTCTGCACATAATGGTTGCCCATTCCAGGGACTTTATGTTGCTACATGGGACTGCCTGTAATAAACTTATCCAAAAGGCACAATGTAATATAATTTTTGTTGTCTTTTTTAACTTGAGTGGAGACAAATGCCTGCAGTGTAGTTATTACTAACATCAGATGTACTATCATCAGATGCTTTACAGAGAAACATGCAATGTAATCATTTAATTTGTACACAAACAGTAGATTCCATGCCAAATTATTCAACACAAACAGTTCAGATCCATGCTTCGTCCTTTCATTATGAATCTTGTTTTACGTATTTAATTAAGATACTAAATCAAAGTATCCAATAAAAAAGAGAGATGAAATGAACTGTTTTAGCGAGTAAATTGATTGCTTCCATTTTTCTGATGAGCCTATTTGTCATCGTCACACAGCAATCTCTAACAGATCTTCTCCTGCCATTTCTCTGGTTGGATTATGGACAGTTTGTTGGTTTATGGACATGGATTTTTTTCACAGAACACAGAAATATATGTCTTAGTATTCACTCTGATAGACTGATACCATTTACTGTGCCGAACATAAACATGTGGAAAGTGCTTATACTCCACACATCAGAGCAGAGGAGATGTTGGAGGTGAAGTGCATGTTCTTGTTTTGGCAGTCGGCCTTCGATATGGAAGGGAATCGTCATTGTGACAGACAGACCAGCAGTTTGCAAGGGCAAAGGAAGGAAATTAGGTGAAGAAAAAACTCTGAAGGACAGATGCAGTGACTGTATAATAAATATTTATGTTCATGTGGTGTACCTATGGTTGAGCAAATATATAGGCATAGTGCCTGCCATTTCCAGCACTCAGAGACCCACCTGATTTCCACCAGCATTCAGAAATATCACAGAGATTGGTGGGGAATAAATAAGCAAGATCAGACCTGTTCTGTGTTTAGTCAATACTCCTTTCAGCAGTCTGGCAGCTCGCAGGAGAGGGAGGATGAAAAATGTATCAGGAGAATTTATTGCCCTCAGCCTGACTGTTCAATCCCTCTGCCACGGCTAACAGCATATAATGCATTGCCCCATCTGGTGATATAGGCCACATTACGTTTTATTTGCAGAATAATTGCACAAATATTATGAGGCGGATGTAACAGGAACTTTCAGCACAGAGATAAACCAAGTGTAAGAAACACTGAAAGTATATTTTGAAAAAGCACATTGCACTTTAGTGTACACTGCACAAGTATTTAATAATTAAATATGTGAAATAAGTGCAGAACGTTTGAACAGGTAGAGTGCAAACTAGTATGCATTAAGATGTAGATTTTTGTCTAACATTCCTAGTTATTATATTGTTGTAACATATAATACATAACCTTAAGACCTTAGCAAGTTACTGTAACATGGAGGAAAGCTTGTTATCAGGGTTTAATTCAGACAGTTTTCATGACCTTGAAATAAACTGTAGGCAGGCTTAAATAGAATTTTTAAAAAGAATCAATCTTACTATCCACTTGGTGCTTGGCAAATCAGTTAGTTTGGATGGATTATTATTTATAAAGACTATTCAGCTTATACTGTTTTTATTTTATGAGCATGTCAATCCAGCTGCATCACTCAATTTGGGATAATTTTAGAGATATTTACCCATTAATTAGCATTGATGGGATGTAGATTTTGTAGTTGCATCTAGTTTTCCCAAGTTATCCCCTCTCTGCACTGTGTACACACACACACACACACACACACATACTGTATAGAACTGTATATATATCCTGTACATATACAGTAAATTAAGGTTTTTACCAGGGAATTGGTGATATCTTATTTCTTATTTCCCATCTCATTTCTGTCCTCTATATCTGTCTCCTCCTCTTCTCCGCAGTCACTTCAGCAATACGGTTTTAGTAGAGGACAGATGGAGGTTTTCCAGAACTGGGCTGTGGCATTAAAGTGCTTAAAATCTGTTTTGGAGCTTTTTTTATTTGATCAAATAAATCCAGTGGGTTAGCCAGCTATCAGCTATTTCCAGGCCATCTGTCCCACTCTGATTTCCTTCTCTGCTCACTGATCTACCTGCCTGGATCTCAAGGAGTTACCATCTGAGGCTCGGCACAGGTTGTCCCAGCTCTGTTGCACTGTGGCCACATCTCTGCACTCTTGCTAAAAAAGAATGTATTGTGTGGGGAGGACTGAGAATGGTTGATACATTTCAGGGGTTAGGAGCACAGATGTGGCCAATTTCTTCCACTGCCACAAGGGCTGATTGGAGGAGTGTTTCCATTTTCTGACAGGTTTTAAAGCTGCGTCATTCAAGGAGATGGTGAAGGAGGATTCGGTCAATACTGTATATCTCATTTTTTCCCTTCTTCATCCCTCTCCCAACTCTTCCATCTTTTTCATTTTTTCTCAGTTTCCATCCTGCTCTCATTTATCAGTTTTTCTATTTGTCTACCTCCTTTACCCTATCTCAATCAGTTTCAGTTATTGTGGTGAATGTGGGGATAAATTGGCAGGACACAAGAATGAATTAAAGCAACTCTAGCTAGACTCACTATGATTGCCTTTTCTCATTAATAGCTTTTATTTTATTATCTTGATTATGTTGGTTAAAACAAGTGACAGGTAGATGTTAAAACATAATTACATAGTATACAATATAGAGATAGCAAAAAAGTGAAAGAAACAGCAACAAACAAACACACTTTCTTTGTTTCGTTAATTAAAGCTTATACATATCATACAGAGGTCTTGAGTCTCAATGGGGGAAATTACTGCTTCCAAGTTTTTCATCCTCAAATGAGTGAATATTGTTTCAGATGATTTCAAACAAACAAATTAAAACTTAGGAACCAAACATCTAATGAGCTTAAGGGTGCATGTGCTAATGAGTTACACCCTCAGGTGGGGATACCATTGTCGAGGTGGATCATCAGTGAAATGCCCCCTATAAGGATTAAGATGTTACAGAGCATGCCAAGTGTTTATAGCTAACCCTGACTTGAGAGTTAACGATTGGTATTTGATGCTGCCTCTGCGACCACGCTCCTCTGACTTCAATCGATAGTCATGTTAATAAGCAGCACCAATACTTGACATGCAGCCCCCTCTCAGTGCTGGGTGAATTGCTCTATTGATCCTTGCACTCTCATTTTAATTCCAGTATTTCTTACAAAAGAAGCAAAATGCACATGGCACTGACCCTGGCTGAGTGTGGTTGATGAGGGAGGGAATTAAATTTGATTTGTTGGTGTTCAGTGACCGCTAGTGCTCTCATCAGATGAAAGGGCCACGAGCGTTATCAAATTTCCACCAAAGACAAGTCTCGACACTTTTGTAAAACCAACAGTTCCACTTTAAAATACAGTGATGCCTGTAATCCTTCCTCCTCACCTCTGATATACAAAAAGGGATGCTTGAACAAGGTAATTTACATGTTTTGGTTATCCTGTGATTCCGGTCACCAGCAGCACCAATGACACAACATGTAGCCGATATGTTGTAGAGAAACTGAGCCTGAATGAGAAATGGAAGCCAAGACATGCTTGCTGCCTTTAATCAACCTGAGATGAGGCAGAAGGAAGTCTTCATCATGCTGTGCCTTGGGGGAGAAAGACAGGACATAAAGAAGGCCAGTTTGATCTTGATGAGCTTTTTGGGGTGTCAAGGCTTTGCCGAGATGAGTTTTCATGGGGCCTAGCCATCCCGAGAGGAATGCTTTCAGGTGACACTAATTGCTCCTCCACCCAGCTAGCTGTCATAAAGGGAGAAGACTCTGTCTGGCAGGAGGCTATGTTCACTCCAAATCTCTCAGTGTCATGATGAGGATGGGAGAGCAAAGATGCATGCTAGAAAATAAGAAGAGTAATCAGCAATGCATGAATTTAAATCTATGCAAAACTGCACACTACAGAAAATAAACGGAGATGTCAAGGCCCAAGAGAATCAGAAAAGCAAGAATCTCATCTCATAAATGTGTGTCAAATGCTGAGGGTCTTAATGTCCACTTTATTGTAAGCTTCTGGAAGGAAAAAATGCTTGAGAAGATGCTCACTATTTGGTGGAGGCATTTGGTGATTCAGGGGCACAAAATGGGTCATCTTAAATGTGACATAAGTGACAATGAGCAAGTTAGTATTGTATTCAGCCACTGGCTCCTGCACATTCTCATTAACATTCAGCTTTTGCTCAAAATTGTCTCTTGGATCCATTGTTTTAGACAGAAGGGCAAACAGGAAACGGCCTTGGCTGTTTTATATAGGAGGTGAATGTTCAATTAAGATAGCGTTTTTCATATAATGAGCACTGGAAGAACTCTTTTTTTGTATGAATTTATCAGGAGATACACAAAAACACCAACTGGATGTGGTGTACCAAGATTATTGTGAGCCTTAGATAGTGGGGGGCGATGAAGTAGGCACACTACCAGTGTTCTCCACTGCGTAAGCCAGTGAGTTGTGTTATAGTTATGATGACACTGCAGCTGGTGAGTCCAATGGCTGTTGATTTATTGCCCCCAGTAGCAGGGTCATTTAATTTCCATGTATAGTGGGATCATTTTGATTACGTACTGCTCATTTCGGCACCATCAATGGCTCCTGTGAGTCTGTGTAAATGTTCGTTGCAGAGCACCACCAGATGTTTTGAACAGTAAATTATCAGTGAGAGCCAGCCTCTGTGGACAGTTAACTCATACTGTGTACTTATGGATAACTTAATAAATGAGTGAATAACAATTACATGCCACGTGTAAAAAGACTAATTTGTTTGACAGATTGTTTATTTCAAGGCACCAGGAGAATATTTTCTCTTAATTTTTTTTCTTTTTTTAAGTAGACAGTAACTCCCTAATTGCACGATAGATTATTTAGTTTATCTCTTATATGCGATTAACTGTCAGATACCAGCAGTGACTCTATAGTCACAGATTAAAAAGCCATGCCAGGCTGCTTTCTGTTTGGATGTGATAAGATGGATCTTCACCCCTGCTCACTTCAGCACACTGGAAGCTCCCTGTTTTACAAATGTCCCGGTAAATGCAGCAAGATCAAGGTATTCAATCCTGCAAATATTGCTATCCTTTGAAACCTTTATTTTAGAGATTTTCTCCCCATATTTTGTATTCCGAGAGCAGTCCTAGGCATGTCCATGGTACTGTGGCCTTGCAGGATGGTCTGTTCATTATAGTGGTTTGATTGAAAAGACAGTGGCCAGAGGAGAGAGACGACCCTCTCTCCTCTAGTCCTCTCATTCTGATTGGGCTCAGGAAAGATTTTATTGGAACAAAGAAATGCTTCAAGTCAAAGAGCACCTACCCAAAGGACAGTCTTATATTTCTTGCATTGTTTAGGAGCATTCCTTACATAAGATGGATAAAAAAATGAAAAAAAAAGACTAAACAGACACTTTATTCTCAAAACAATTCTCAAAATGGAACAGCACAATGTTTAGATGACATACTCTGATAATGTTGTGGTTGGTGCAGAAGTGTGCTTGGTCAGCCAAATCCCCGGTCACAAATGTGTCTGCTGAGGCAGAGATTCCAGCTAGGAGTTACAATAAGCCTGCTCTCATTACAGTCCAGAGGAACATGTATGCATGTGTACATACGTGCACACACACACTCACACACACAAAGACACACACACACACACACACACACTCACACACACGTACATGTATGCGTGTGTGTGAGAGAGAGAGAGAGAGGCCCCTCTGGGCATTTTGGCTGCAGCACTGGTGAAGATAAGGTAGTCTGATGTCTCCTGACATGGCCAATGATTCATAATTGAGGCAGGACAGCTGTTGCCGGCTGCACTGACAGGTCCCACGGTGGATGACAGATGATAGGGCCCTCTGGGACCAAACTATATATATGACTCCAAATGTTCACTGTCGACTATCTGGTCACCTGTCCTTCATGAGCCTCCCTGGTATATGTAAACCAAGTGGTCACATAGCCACAATCTGTTTGACCTCACTGAATGTGATTATAGGTTGTTGCAATATCAGAGAGCGTACAACACAGCAGATGGACACACTACTACAAACACCTGAACAATGTGGTGTTCACTAAATAAATAACATTTTTGTAAAACTTTAAGATTGTAATTTTGTTAGTAATTTCTTCAATCTGCATTCAGATGAACGGTTTAATTATATAATGTTAATGAAAGCCAAGACTGAAAATTGTTTTTGTAATTTTTTTAATATATCTTTGCATCACTGATTGGAATAGTGCAAAGTTTATAAATAATAAACTTTATTTGTATAGCGCTATTCTTAATAAAATTGCTATCCAAAGAATAGAACAAAGTGCTTCACAGAGAACATTTTAAATACAGTTTAATAATCAAAATGCGAATAGGTAACTAACTGTATCTGACTAAATTAAAATTAATCATATAGTTATATACTCTTATAGTTATAGGGGACTCAAACACAACCAGCAGAAACATATAACATATTAAATATTGATAATTACTTCTTAAGACATTATTTCAAAAGAAAAACTAAGTTAAAGATGTAGCCTGTCTGATCTCAATGTGTAGAGTGTGATGTCTGGGGACTATCTGCAAAGGCCTGAAAACCCTTGGTTACTAGCTGAGATAATAACCAGAAGAGTACCATCCATTGATCAAAGATCTTATCAAAGCGTATATGGAGCAAATCAGTGAGATGTATATGGAGCAAAGCAATTTAATGCTTTGAAAGTCACCAGTACAATTTTATCAATGGAGGACAGGGAGCCAACATGCATTAGTTTGCTGTTTAAATAGCTGGTACAAATTGCTGGTCCAATTAGTATGACTTCAGATTTATCATCATCTGATTTGATCACAATTCAATTTTAGGATATTTTTCCAGCATTACTGAGGCAGGCAAAACTATTGACAGACAACTAGAGTTGTTGGATTACAGATACAATCAAAACACTGCATGTCATCAACATAGCAATGGACATTGTGAACCCATTTACAACAAAGCATTTGCTTTGTTATTTAAATTTACTGTAAAGGTGTCTGTTCAGATGGATGAGGTAGTATAATAAACTAATGTTTAATATTACATTTTCCACTTAAGTTCTTTAAAACATTTTACATTTTTCCTTGTATTATCTTATTTTCAAATTATATCAGCCATCCTTGGATCCACAGGCTGCAGGGGAGGGTAGATTGAGCTGGGATTTCCACCAGTTCCATGGAGGGCTTTAGCAAGAAGGACATTTGATTTCTAGCGATGATTTACCAAAATGTGTACGAACCATGATGGAGTATCAGCCACCTCTCATGGAATCACCAGCTTTACATTATCATGGAGAGAACAAAAACCCATCACAGAATAATCATTTGAGAATTAAATTAAGAGATGAAGAAAATTACATGCATTGATATTTATTTTAATTATCTGATTCCCCAACAAAGACAACCTGACTTGAAAAAAATGAACTTGCTTCACTGTAGGGTTGCTAATGGTAGGGTAAAATATCAAAGTATATTTCATGTTCCTGTTTCAAGTTTAAGACTGCAATGCTAACAATCAACAATAAATCACACCACAATCAATCATGGGTGTAATTTAGAGCTGAGTCTCCACAGTTGTCGAAATTTGTCAGACAATCAAGTTAATTTGACGCCTAGTAAAATTGCACTTCCACATTGCCTGCATTTGAGTCTTTTTCCTTGAATGTGAGTATGAATGTTAAATTGAAGGAGAATTACTCTGCTGTACCGTTGGGTGAATTATAAACTTATAAGATGAGCAAGTAGCCGAAGTAACCTGATTTGCAAAACATCCAAGCCTTCCATTTTAACTCAGAGACAAAAAGGCAGAAATGGGAGAAAAAAAAAGAACTGTGCCTAAGGCTTTGTCATTGCCGCTGCCCTTGAGAAAGAGAGAAACAAGGATTCTGAAGTCATGTGACATTCCTTTATTATTCACTGTGACACTGTTGTTTAAGGCTCCTGCAACAACTAAACGACCTAAGTTACAAGATGCACTTTTATAATAAAACATACATAAGTGATTTTCTATCACACACACACACACATAAACAAAGTAATATCTGCTGTTTGACTATATTGATCTACTGTTTGGCTGAAAACCTCCTGAGTGGTTTGTTTATCAATCAAATCAAATCAATCAAAGTGGCTGACCTCATGGATCATTCAGGAAGAAGTCACCTCTAAGCTCAGTCCCAAAGTGTCCATTAGCCTCTCTGCACTCATTGTCAGCTCCCCTTCGACTGAGTGACAGTTAGCCAACCTGACCAAATTTATTTTCCTGTTGCTGTTGTGCAATGCGCTCATCCTGCCCAATGTCTCAGCTTTTCCAGGCTGTTGCACTCTTGCACACAAACACACACACACACACACACACACACACACACACACATTACACCAGGGAGGGAAACCCTTTTTCTTTCTGAGACCTGAGCACACTACCTATGACAGCATTAGCTTTCAGAACATGGTTTGAATTTCACTGAGAGCTTGGAATGGATGTGGTTGAATTATCTTTGATGGTGCACTTATCTTTCAAAACAGAGTTGGGTCCATTTTGGATCTGCTTACAAGTTGGTTTAAAATAATCAGCTTTATTGAACACTGAGCACTGATATTTTAGATTTTAGATTTTTTTATCTATTCATTTAGGAAGCATGTAATCTATCTGGCAAATTTTACTTGTTTGGATGTTACACCCACCCCCCACACACACACACACACACAAACAAACTACCTAAATAAGTCGATGAATTATTGCAAAGGATTTAGCCTCAATAAGAAGATTCAATCCTGGATTAGCTTTAATAAAAGTCTTTCAAACCTTGACGTTATTTAAGACTAGCATGCAAACACAAGTGAAGGTCGAAGCTTTTTCTTTTTATATATTTAATAATAATATTAATGAACTGCTGTTGAATTAACACCTCTTTTAGGGTTCTGTGGGGAATTAATCAGATGTTGCTCCAAAATGTGTCAGTACTTCATTATCCAGACAGTTTAACTACGTGCAATCCTCCCGAGGTTCCTATACCAGATTTAGCTGCAGATCCTGTTCAAACCTGTTGAAGACATAAAGCACTGCTGTCAGAGTGTCTTACAGGCACAAAGAGAACACAGTAAGAGTATGAGTCAATCGTGCAACAAACCATGAGTGGAATGACCCAGACAGATTCTACAATTACTCAAAAAAACATGTCTACAATCCGGGAGCAGGTTAACACAGAAATGACTAAACCAAACACAGACCTGTGCAACTGTGTTGTTAGACAACTGAGCAAAGCAACGCAGCAGTTGACCCATTTTTTCACAGCAACATCATTAGACTAAACCTGGCTTTAAAAGGAAACACAACAGAGGTGTTGCTGAATTAAGATCCCATCTGGTGTGAACTAAGACGTCATAAGTCAACAGTCACTAGCTTTGTGTGCAATGTATTTTTTTAAGGTTCAGTGGTGGTCTAGTTAAAAGACTGTGACTTCTCCCTGTTGGTCTTTTAAAAGAGTGGGTAGAAATACATGTGCTCATTCTGAGAGTGTTAAAAATACAATCCACCGACTGTTACCTTTGATAATTCTGTGCGCAATGTGTTACTCTACAGAAGCAAATGGTAAGTCAGTCAGTGATCCATTTGCTAGCATGACATAATGCATAGAGGTGTAGCCATTAAGGCCTATGGGTAATCATATTGCATGCTCTCTTTTCTCAGGTGCTAAATGTGAGTGTGTTGGAGGGAGAGCAGGTGACAGTGGAGGATACGGGTGGCCGAGAACCCTTCATCCTTGCCAATGAGTCAGTCCTGATGAGGGGCCTCGTGCTACGCAGCTGGAGCAACCAGATATCCATCCGATTTCGTAGTGACCAACACCACAACTCTGGATTCCTCCTGCTGCATTACCAAGGTGAGCCAGTACCATGCAAGCTATGTTGTAACATCATTTTACTTTGCATTACTACTTGAACCAGCCTTTATGCTGACTTCTCTCTCTCCTCTGTCATTGTATTTGTTCTCAACACTTGTTAAATTTGGTCGTGCCAGCCAAAAAAACAAAAGACAGCCTCGTATGAGTTGTGAGACTAATTTTATTTACAAATATTTACGGATTTCTTCTGCTTTGCTTCTTATCATGTTGCATCTATCACCCAGCAAGAAAGGGAGGGAAGAACTGCCACTGCATAAATGTACTCTTATGCTCACGTCCTCAAAAAATGTACTAACAAAATCTATTTTCTCATAAAATGCTCCGTTCCTAAAGACATACTGGAATTTACAGTCACATAGGCTTTTTCCATGCTCGTCAGTCAGAAGTCCAGGAAAGAAGATAGCTCGCCATTGTTGTTGCTGTTTTGTAAGCAATGAATTCCTTTGGGATTTGCAATTTCAGATTGAAACTATACCGAATTAATTGTTAAATGTGATCAAATAGTAAGTACAAGAGTGTGTGACGGTAGCAAAATCTGTCAGCAGAGATAGTTACTGTATGTTGTTGGTGAATATGATGGCCCATAAATTCCTCCCTCTCTCCTCTTTGTTTTGTGCGTGACATTGATCTTCCATGTCCGCAACAATGTCTGTTTATCTTAGCAATCACACAAAGTGCCCCCCAATTACATGCCCCATCGATTTGAGTTGATGGTGGAAGCTTGTGGACAAAACATTCATTCCACCACATTACTGTAGCACTTTCATCAGCTGGAAAACAAAAGCGACCATCAAAACAGTGGCGCTGACGTGAGATAAATCAGCCCATCGCTGTTGGCTGCATGAACATCGGTGTGTGGTCAGGCTGAATGATGACAGCAACGGGTCAGTACAGATCATACAGGGTCATACGTAGATGGGGACAGATGGTGACAAATAGTTGAAATATATTATGCTTTCAGTAGGTGTACTTTTCTCCTTCACTTCTCTTTGCATTTCAGTAAATCTTATTAAGCATAATTTTGTGTAAAAAGGTTTTCCCAGATTTATTAATGGGCACCCTGCACTGTTTCTTTGGCTCTTTTGTATTGTTGAAAGATGTGTCAACAATCTGTCCAATCCACATTCAATGTTAAATAAACCCAATTGTCGCACTGCTCTATGCATGTGATGCTGAGTGGGGTCTGCAGGCAGTCTCGGTGGAGACACCATACAGCATGCTGATGCCTGTCAAATTTAAATTAAACTGCTGGCTGACACTTTTTTTGTGACCTACACTGCATTTGCTCTCGCCGCTTTGTAAGGAACGTGAATAACCTTGTATTCCATGCAAACGTCACTGAGATTCATGGCCAGTATATTGTGCACCAGTTACCACTTGTTAATCAGTGAAGTAATGATAAAAGCTGTTATCTACACCCTGAAATTAAAGTGAAACTAAGGATGGCCTGAGCTGATCTACAGACTTGAGATTGAGACTATTCCAGGAATTTATGATTAATATAGTTTCGGTACTGGATATGAAGCCAGATGTTTGTCATTTGTTGGATAATGATAGGGTCGTACAGAGATATGAATAACCAGGGGTCTTATGTTCTATATCCTATTCTGAATATGATATGAACCAGAATAAGACTCATGGCATGGACAATGGTATGCATGTTTACCTGCCCATGGACGATGGGCAGAAGTGCAAAAGTGAAAAGAGAGAAATAAAATAAACATTTTCATTAAATTATTTTATATATGAAAAGATCAATCCTCTCAGTGGTGCTTGCGGATATCTGGACTAGGGCACCAAAATGGCCAGAAACAGCCTTGGCTTTTTCAGCATCTAACGGCATTCTCAATACTTTGAATGCTTCAAAATAATTGATTGATTCACAGAGAGCTCCATCTTAACATGGAATCAATTCAACACAGTATCTCAAAATCATTTTGCTGGTAGATCCTTATGTATCTGATGCTACAGTAGATATTCCTGGGCACTCTATGGTATCAATTGTTATGACCCTATAAACCTCTTATGAAACACTTTCACACATAGACAACCTTAGTATTGTTGTTATTGCCAGCAATAGTGGCATATAAAAAAAACTGCTGTCCAATGCATGGAAGTAGTCGTCCACCTAACAACCTATTTGGTTCAGATGTTGATGGAACAAATTCAGTTACACTAATGAAAAAAAAACGCATAGAGCAGATTTCTAGAAGACTGTGCATAATGGAGGCACAGAAGATATTTCAATTTGTGTTCCTCTCCTTGGTAAGCAGAGTATCACCTTGTCCTTTATAATGGGTTGTGAGAAATGTGATTGGACAAGCGTGGAGAAGGAGACAGAACTGTGGAGGGTTGGAACTCAGCTCAGGGTAATTAATATCTGCTACAGCGTTAGCTCTGCCCGCAATGGCAGAGTGATGGATGCCTCTATAACATCAGCAGCGAGCCTGACACTTGTAACATGATTGTAGGTGTGTTTTACTGTTTATATATATATATATATATATATGAGTGTGGGACAGGAAAGAGGTTTACCACTTTCCTTGGACATTTTTATCTTTATCTTTTCCTCAATACACACATGCACATATCCTCATCTACATATATAGAAAATCTATCGCCCATTCAACAATAATGTCCAGAGACAGCCACTGCAGCTACAATATATGAAAATGCATGCATGCAATTAACAATGCAAAAACATAAAATATGAATTAATGCATCTTGAGTGTAAACACCCCTACTTTATATGCACACAATCAGCCCAGAACAATAAACTGTGATGTTCTACACACTTAAGAGGCATATTTGTTAATTACATAATTTATTAATGAGGGGTTTTCTGAGTCCAAGTTATTCCTCAGGAGGAGGATATGAAAATATGAAAATCTTGGGACAGATTCAGGCCTTGCTATTCAATCTACACCATCATAACAACATTTCCAATACTGGCAGAAATATTTCTGGTTTTATGCATATAATAAATATACATACTTACTGTTCTTTAATATTACATTTGCTGCAATAACCCCTAAAATGTAATCATTGTGTTACAATGAATGCCAGAATGAAAGGATACTTCATCCTAAAGTGGTAGCACATAGATGAGGAAACCAAGTACAGAATAGGGAATTTAAATCTCTACCTTTTTCTGAAAGCATAATGATAAGTTAATTACAGCACTGGCATGCAAAAAAGTTTTTTGGCACAGAATATAATTATACCAGTAAGTATTCTGAGAGAGGTCGAAGTATACAATAATTTCTTTAAAGTGTAAAATAATTAGAATGCATGAGCATTGTGGCTAATAATAATAATTTAATGTAAAACTGCACATGCAACAGTGAACAACCCAAATTCCATTTAACTCCCTATCAGGAATTTTCTTCATTTTAAATTGATCTTAATTTATAATGGACTTCAACTACAACCTCTTTGTCATTTAGTTGATGAAATGATTGCCATATCTGACCTCTTAACATATACAGAGCATAATCTATAGCATTGCCAATAGCAGCGATGTTTTACAGGAGTTATTGATTGGCTGTAACTAATAAGCTGGGTTGACAAGTGAGGTGGTCAGGGGACCTGTGCCACTGGCATTGATCCACCATTTGCCACAACTTCTCAGTAGCATTGATGAGATGCAGCCTCTAGTCCAAAGTTATTTCTCTTTAATAGCCTTTATTGAGTAAATGACCATTAAAGTCGAGTTTTTAACCCAACCACATAAATATCAATAGGCCATATCATGGAAGAACTATGGTCTGGCTTTCTACAACTGAATCACTTTCCCAGAGACAACACTATTGATCTTTCTGTAAAAGGTAATGCTCGGGTGAACAGCCAGGACATGAGGCTTGGATACAGTGACAGTTGCACTCTACCACAAGTTACCTGCTAACTGCAGGACTGCTGTCATGTCAGTGCAACCAAACAAGAAGTGACTAGGGATGGCTAGTCATCAGGGTTGTCTCTCCTTGGAAACACATTTTACTCTCTGTTGTAACATGTGGTGGATAATATTCTCCAAATATACTGTCATTAAATATAATAATAACCGACACTACATTCATTATTTGTGTTCCGTTTTCTGTCAACCTATTTCATTATCTGCTGCCTGCACCTTGCCAAGTTTGATTTCATTCCAGCTCTTCACCTGAAGGGATTCAGGCAACACTTGAAATACAACAGTTTATTACCCTAAATTGAAATACATTTTATTTGTTTGTCCAAATACAGTGGATAACTTACTATTACTGGCTTCCTCACCTCATCTATTGTGCCCTAGTCAACAATATTCATCCATTATTAGTTGAAGAGCAGCATTCTCAATTTGTAGTACTCCTGCAAATGAAAAATGTGCATACAGCAGAATAAGGCTCATTAATGTGAGGATTGTGTGAGTGAATGCAGGAGTCACACAAAGTGTTCTTTCAGCTTTTCGAAAAGTTGATATTTAACAGCTTTTGACAGAGGGCGGAAGAAAAACGAAACTCGTTATTGCATCCAAAATGCAGATTCATCCATATTTGTTGACAAAAAATGCCTGAATTTTAGATAGGTGAGAAAGGGCAGGAGGCAATATAAACAGAAACACTTTATACAAAAAAAGGCAAGACAAATCCATTGCTGTTGCACAGATAAGAGAGAAAAAGAAAGAAAGCAAGGCAGGATGTATTCCTCTTGAACTCTTGTGAACAAGTCTTGTGAAATGACAAAAACTAAGGAAAAAACAGAATTCAGCCTCATGGTTAGATACCTCATGATTATGTTTGGTTATGACATGATAAACAAACAGCTTTCTAACGTGAAACTATGCCATTTGAATTCCAAATGCTTTTATATCTTTTTTTCCTCATTCAGTTTTTCGATAGACACCTATTTCAAAACAATATTAAACAAAGTACCAATACATGTCATCTATAAATGATGTTTGTGAGACATAACACTGACATCAGTAATGTCTCTTTGTTTTGACCTGTGATACCTTCCTTTATAATAAACAGTGTCATTTTGAAAGAAATACAGGAACGCAGTGGGTCGATGCATCATTTCCAGACAAGTATTTCCACTAGAACACTGCATTATCTATTTGACAGTAAATAATATGTGGCTACATATCTACATATCACTTACGTATGTAGGGATTTCATCAGAATGGTCAAAACCACACTAGTGTTTTCTTTGAATTAGTTTGCATATATTGCAACTTCTTGTATGTGATGGACACTTTTTGTCTCTCTGCAAAAGCTGAAATTTAAAACCGAAAGCTTACCTGAGTATTACCAATGTGACCATTTCTTCCCAT